>JBAMYA010081221.1:0-23319 GCA_037176975.1 Arrhamphus sclerolepis | reverse complement strand
ATTAAAGATGGAATTGCACAAACAAGTGTGAAACATGTGAAATCAAATGTAGAAGAAGATATGTTTCATTTACATGAAATATATAACTTTCACATAAAATAAATGCAGACGTGGGAAAGCAGGTATTTACTTGTGACACTGAGACACATAAACACAGTTATGCCAAATACAAATGCAGATAAATGCAAAAGGTTAGTTCCACTATCACTACTGTCAATACCACCATCATCCCTAAAAATAATAATAATGACACTAATACTATATAATAAACAATAAAGTCATTTTGTCAGAGAGAGAGAAAAGAAGAAAAAGAAATAAAATAAAGTGTCATTAAAGACTGATATATTGTTGGTTTTGCATGCAGCTGTTTCTTCTACTGAAATATATTCTTTTGTGATTTATATTACAGGCCTGTTTAGATTTCCAACTTGCTCATTTTTGCATGTTAGTCTTAAATACTTGTTTGTCGAAGTCTTTATCCCACATGTCATTGATGGTGCAGCCGGCGCCCCTCATCAGCAGAGCGCCCGTCCCAAAGAGGGCGAGCATGCTCATGTCTGGGAGACAACCAGGCTCTGCAGCCAGAGCAATGCTCCACGTGCATGGTAGGTACAGCAGCCACGTCCCTGCAAAAGTGACACAGCAGAGCTCAAGAGAACAAAATATATGCAAATAAATAAATAAATAATAACAATAATGAATGAACGAGGGTGACTTTTTTTCCCCCCACATGACTGTGTCTGTGCAAACTTTGAGTTTGAACAAGGTGGAATTAAAAAGAATGAGAGTTTTACCTTATCAAACATATTACTTACTAAAACCTAAGAATGAACATGTTCTGTGGATGTTTGACTGATCATCATGAAGGACACGCTTTGTGCCTTGACGTTTAACTTTCAGCTATGGGTATAGATTGGATTCTAATATCAGAACATCAACATAAAAGACACCTAGGGACGGACAATAATTCAATAACAGTATATATAGTGTTATAAAAGACATTTTCAACAATGATGATACGACTTTTAAACACATTTTCAATGTTTTTTAATATAGATTAATATTATGACAATGCTTTACACAAAGTTTGATTGTAATGTCACACTTAAGGATTATGACTTGAAATAAAAGGTGACCATTGATTTATTTGTAATTATAAACTACAAAATGTTTTAGATATATTATATACACTATATAAGGTAGAATTATAGGATGAGGTTTTACAGTTTTGGCAATTTGATTTTTCAGGGGTACAGCTATCTTATCTCAACATTCTAGGTATTTTCTCTGTGGCTTTCATATTATTCATACTGATCATGAAATTGAATCAACCAAAATTAAGAAATATATTGTGATATAAATCTCAGCCAAATCGTCCAGACCTACTTTGTTCACAGAACACTCCTTACATATTGAGACAAAAGGACTGTTTAAACCACATGTATCTAAAGAGCACAATGCAATTTTAAGCTTCATTTTTGATTAAGGATGATGATTCTTAGAAAGTCAACACCCCTATTTCTTTTTTTTCTCTGCTATCCCAAATCATCTTCCTTAAATCTGCCCAATGGATCTTAAAACAATACAACAAATTATTTCCAAGATTTCAGATTAATACATTTAAACAGAAAGATATAAGTCTCATTAAGAAAGTAAGCACAAACCAATAGGTTTGTCCAGCCTCATCAGCCTGAGGTATGGCTGGACATGAGCTGGTGCTGAGTTCACAACTGCAGAGGATGAGAAGCTGAAGGATCTTCTTCCAGTTATCTGCGTCTCTGGTGGTCGTGAAGATGGTTGAATTGTACATCGGCTGTAAAGCTCTCTTCTTAATGCACCGGGATTTGAGTGGAACCCATCTATTCTTCTCGCTGCTTGGTGTTGGAGTACAGAGTTTGACAGAGTGTACAGGCAGGGATGACAGCTGCCACAGTGAAGCCGTCTAAGGGCAGTCAGGACCGACCGCCCTGTCTGCTGCACGCGGAACATGATGTCACTTTTGGGTCAAACAAACATAACCCCCCTTTTTAAGCGAATAAAAAAGACCCTTTAAAAACGGAGATAATAGACACAGATAGCTTGTCAGTAAGAGTGGCCACCTGGTAGGGACAGTCTGTCGATCCTGTGTTGTGGTACGACCCACATTACTGTTCCGGAGAAAACAACAGTGCTGCTAGGAACCAATCAAAACCCTGCCAACTCGTTTCTACGGAGAGATTTGGAAGCCCAGTTCATTAAGTCTGTTTCTAGTTTACATTCCTTAGCACAAACTATACATCTAGGCGAACTGTACTTTCATGACGCAATTTCAACTGAAGGAACTAGTATCATGTATAAGAAATTTACAAACAAGTTTGTCAGAGTTCATTTAGAAACTTTATCTACCCCCATATGTAAATAGAAGGGTTTATTAAAGCAAAAAACTGTGGAGTACAATCTTTTTAACGCCTTATGAATGTATATTTATTAATAGGATCAAAGAATTTTTAGTTAAGATTTTAGATAGATATTATCCAGTTAAAGATAACATTTGTCGCTTCTCTCCAAATGTCAGCAACATCTGCTCTTTTTGTCAATATGAGGCGAAGTGAACATTTATTTGTGGAGTGTTCTCATGCTATGATATTTTGGTCAGATTTGCAAAGGCTCCTCACAGAAAAGGTTTGAAAGGACGTTGTATTATCAAAACTGCAAATATTACTAATCTTTAATAATTCAGCCTTTTCTTCAAATGAAATATATATAGTAAATCTAATTATAATCCTAGCAAAATATTATGTCCACAAGATGAAATGGAGTGAAACAAAATCCCCTCATTTAGTAATTTTAGTGTGACTGAAAAACGTATTACCTCTGTTGAAAAACTTAATTTAAATAATCAGAAACTTATAAAAACAATAACCCTTCTTAAGAAATTTAACTTTATCTCATAAGCAGACCCCTTTGTTGTATTTTTTACTTCTATTTTCTTTTTGTTGTTTTGTTGTTCATTTTACCATTTATGTATAAATTTATTTCAACCTTTTTTTTTACTTTATTCATTTTACTTTGTAGATTGCACAACCTTAACACCAATATTGCCAATGTTTGTGGTTATTTTATATTATTTATATATCATTATTCCTCTGTTTATTATTTTTGTCTTTAATGTAATCTGATACTACTTATTGTGTTGAAGGTCTTTCTATGTAATGCTATTTGTTCGAAATAAAATATATTAAATAAATAAAGGGGCAAAGCTGTCAGAACGAATGACTAAGTGCGTCGGCAACTTGTCTGTGACACATTTCTGATGTTCTATACTGACTACAGACTGAGGAGGGCGCTAGTGAACCACATGATGAGTATCAGCGGCCGTCAAGGCCCATAGATGAAGAAGAGGGAGCAGAGGGGGGAGGTTTACACTCGCGGGAAAAATGGCGGAAATTAGTGTTGTGTCCATGTTTTCAGCAGCACGAGCGTTTCAAAACATTGCATAACAAGCTTCAACCTGCGCCTGTCTTCACGTGTGAGTACATGATCTATATGCATCGACTGCTGAGGTTTTATGTTTGTGAACTTGACGACGTTGAAAGGGGTTTAAACAGTTTATTCGGTCATAGCTGCTTTTCGCCTCCTTCCTGTTGAATGTGCCTGACAAAGTTGGGAGAAAAAAGGGCGAGTTGGGTTTTTTCCCCCCTGCTTAATAACTGTTAATATACAAGGTCTCTTTAGAATATCCCATCAGTGTACATTTTAAATCTATTAACAAAGGATTTACAAAGAAGCAACTAGCTTTGGTATTGAAAATGCATCCTCCAGTGAAGAATTAATATTTTGTTTGTTTATTTTTATTTACCAAGGTGTGTGACAACTGATACCTATGCAAGACCAATGAATGACGAATGCAAGATGCAAAGTGGTACGTGGTGAATTAATGACTGCTTTTCTTGTTGATTTTTATTTAAAAAATAAAACAAACATTGTGCTTCAGGTCAAACTGAGTATTTGAACAGTATGTCTGTCTTACACCTTCAGATTCAATGCAACTTTCCACCTCTGGACACATCAGGGAAGTCAACATGCAAGCGACGGCTCAAGAGTCCTTGGTCAAACCTTTACGGTGTAGTAACTGTGCACTGATCTTCAAATCCAAGGTGTATCTGTTTGACCACCTCAACAAGGTGCACGACTTAGATGTAGATACTGCTCTCAGAGAGGCTGGCTTGAAATATGCTGGGACTGACAGAACCAAAAGCAAAAGTACTGGAAAACCTTTTAAATGCCAGAACTGTGATTTTAAAACTAATAATTGGTTCATTTTAAATCAACATGAAAAACGGTGTGAGAAAACTGAAAATCCCAACTTAATTGAAACACCAGTGACTTCTGAAAAACAAGAGGCCCAGATAACTGTATTTTCTACAAAACAGTACAATGAAGTGACAGAAACAGGGGGGACTTCCTCAGTTGTTGCGACTTCATCCACCTTAGAAGCTCAATGCACAACTACCTTATCTAAGGATCTGAAAACATACAAAAGGCCATCGCAAACCCCTAACAAGGAACCTGCAACATCATGTGGACCAGAAGAAAAACCCCATGCAAACCTTTCTGATGAACCTAAAGGAACTCTAATTTTGCAAGAAAATTCCTCAAGTTCCAGTTCTAGCAGTGGTGTATTTAAAGTCACCGCTATGCCTGTGATTGATATGTCAGATAGTGTGTCACACCATATTTTGCATGATCGCCACCTTTTGATTTCTGATCTAAGACCACCGAAGCCTAAAGAAGAACTCAAAGAAGCATTTCAAAACAGCCTGGGAAAGAGGACCAATAATCAAAGTTCCAGAGGCCCTCCTGTTAAAAGATCCAAACAAGGAGAAGAAAATAAACACCCAGAGAAAGAAAACGAAAGTAAACAATCCTCAAGCAGCACAGATTTTTCATTTGAAGTTAGTGACGATGAAGAAGAGAAGATCAATCTTGGTAATGGAGATCCACAAAGACCAAAAGTTTATTTCTGTAAACACTGTGACCACAGTGACGTGAACTTCAGGCGTGTGTCTTCTCACTATCAGAGTGACCATCCTTATGTTAAATATAAGATAGCCTACATTCACAGCTCAAATGATCAGAGTGCAACCTTTCGTTGCCTTGAGTGTCCAGTTGAGTTTTTAAGCACAGTTGACCTCAAGTGGCACTACATGGAAAAGCACCCAGATGCCCCAGATATATTCAAGATGAAACCAAGTGAGTTCAACCTGGTTTTCAAATGTTTTCAATGCCCAGCCACCACTAATGCATCAAAAGCGCTGAGACAGCACTACAAAGAACAGCATCCATTATATTCAGTGGACAATTCTTTGTTGTTCTGTCGATATTCAGTGACTCAAAATCAGGAGGAATCATCTTCTCTGAAAGCACAGGAAAAAACATCCAGTTTAGAAAGACCAGAAGAGATGTCTCCTGTGAAGGCCAGTCCACCACGTGAGCAGGTACAAAACACACCATCGCCCCAACATCCCCCTTCTAAAGGATCAGACGTAGTTTTGCATAAATGCAATAACTGTGAGTTTGTCCATAAGTCAGTTGTTGTTATGCATGTTCACTACAAAAAAAAACATCCAAATGAAGCAGTTGCAATAGATAAAATCCGACAGTTGACTTATAGTGGGACGCCTAAAAAGGAATCTTTAAAGAAAGCAGAAGACAAACCTGAATCACCAGAAAAGATTTCACTGAATGTGCCTGAGCACAAACCAGAGACTTCCAAGGATCATTCAGCATCTCCCCAAACTAAGAAAGAGGAGTCTGTGGAAGTTGAAAGCAAAGAAAAGCTGTCATCTACCAAACCTCATGGGGATGTGACCTCTGGGAAGGATGATTTATCATCAGGTTTAACAGATGAGATGTTTTACTGCCAGTTTTGTGATTACGCAAACCCTAACCTCAGAAGTGTTATCAATCATTGTTGTTCCCCACATTCTCCGAATGCATCAGTAAATCAGGCAGATATTATACGGTACACTGCTGAGAAACGGAAAAGAGAACTTGATTCCAAAGCTAGTGAAGAAGTCAACGTATGTAGCAGTGTGGAAATTGAGTGCGAAGAGAATGATGCTGCAGATATCTCTTCGACTGGAGGTAATGCTTATGCACAGCCAGAAAAATTGTTTTACTGCCAGGAGTGCAACTTTGGAAATCCAGCCATCAAAGGATTACTTCTCCATCAATCACTAACCCACAAATACATAAATACCAGCCGTGAGCGTATTCTTGAATACACAGCATTGATCCGTGAGGAAATGGAAAAATCAAAATTACATGCAAAGGGCTCATCAACGTCTACTCAACTGCCTCTTCCTCTTATAAATGAAGATGATGGAAATATGCTTTTCTGCCACTTATGCAACTACAGAAACAACAGTATGAGCACAGTAGTGCGCCATTACCACAAAAGTCATCATGGATTTCCTGCAAAGGTTGCTCATATCCAACAGTATACATCCATGGTTCTGAGACAGGTGGAGAAAGCACCCCTGAAAACAGCTGGGCATCAAGATGTGAACCAGGAGTCACAGATGAAAATGGAGAGGAAAAAGAAAAAGACAAATAAACTTGTCAAACTCTCTCTACCTTTGACAACAAACTCAACTCACCAGAAGCAAAGGAACCTTCAGTGCTGTAAATGCAAATTCAGCACTCAGTATGTGTTTCTTTTAAGGAAGCACATGCGTAAAGCCCACCATTCAAGACGCTCAGCCGCTGATATTTTAAAAATGTGTTTTGAACAAGGAACTTTACAGTCGGGATATCACTGTGAGTGGTGTGTTTTCAGTCACAAGGAAGCAGCAGTGATTCATAAGCACTACCAAGAACAGCATCCAGGGCACCTGTCAAGTCTTGCTTATGTAAGCACCCAACTATATGTTGGTCCCTGCACTCAAAAGACCAAAGCGAAACCAAAATCTGCTGATCACGCTGAAGGCAGTGTGGCTGCTCAGAGACCAGGACAAAATGAAACAGAGATGTATTCATGCAACGATTGTTCTTTCAAAAGCTGCTCAAGGTCGGGTCTTGCAAGCCACCGCCAAGCTGTTCATTCTTGGTCTGCGAAAGAAGATGGCTGGGATCTCCAGGGTAACAAGAAGGCAAGTACAAAGAGTGAGGTGGAAGACCTCAGTAATATGCCTGGATTATTTGAATCTTTCCAAGTGCCTCCCAGGGATGTTGATGAGGCAACAACAGCTTGTACACTGTTAAAGTGCCCTTCCTGCCCTGCAAAATTTAGCACTCGGCATGGTCTCAGGATTCACCAGGGATTAAAACACCTCGAGTCTGTGAATGGGGAAGACCAGGAAAAAAGAAAAGTGCAAACCCAAACCCGTGTGCATGTTTTTAAATGTCCACATTGCTGTTATGTCAACACCACCTATCAGGGAGTTCTCACCCACTGCCAGATGAAGCATCCTGCTCTTGCCGCCAGGGTGGACAGTCTTCACGTGGATGCGACACAGTTGCACAACCATGATGAGTACTTGAAAAAGAAACATTCTGGTGACACTTTGAAATTTAGTGGATATATGTGTAAGACCTGCCAGAAAATCTGTGCAACTCTGGATAAAATGAACAAGCACTGTGAGAGGGACCATGACAAGACTTCATCAGGCAGTGAGGCAAACACACCCAAGGCAGCTCCTAAACCATCAGCTGTCAGTAAAACGATGCTAGCTATGGTCAGCAGCGCTCAAAGGTATGCGTGCCAGCACTGCTCTGTCATTTGCAGGACAAAAATTGGTCTTAGCCACCATATGCGTATTTGCCACAGTAATGCTGTCTCAAGAGATTGTGTGTACAAGTGTGCCGTTTGTCCCCAATTTTACTTCAGTAAAAAGCGACTTGGACGCCATTACGCTAAGAGACACGGAAAGAGTGCGTACTTGAAATACTATGTGCCAGTTTATAAGATGGTAAAGAAGCCTGCGGCATCATCAGAGGGCAGTCCGTCAACTCAACAGTCTCAAAACAACTCGGCAGAGGACAGCAAAAAACTAGTCTACAAGTGTCCAAACTGTCCGTATGTGAATACCAGCTATCATGGAACGCTCACTCACTGCCAAATGAAGCACCCAACCCTTGTAGTAAGAGCCAATGAACTTGAAATAGGTGAAATACTTTTAGCTGACCTAGTTGGTTGTTCGATCGGAAGAAGTTTCAATGAAAGGGGGTATGAGTGTAAAAAATGTCCAAAACTTCATGTCTCGTTGAAGAAATTAAAAATCCACTACCAGAAGGTTCACGGGGACAAAATGGAGTTCCACGCTGACACTAAAAGAGAAAATGAGTCTGTTAACAGCCCTCGGGTTCCAGAACTTACACCCTTAAAGGAAATAACACGTGAGGAAAGCATCGCAAAAACTATTCCCAGCTTGCCCACTCCTGTAGAAAGTCAGTCAGGCTCAGAGTCCATGAAGAACAAAGCATCGTACAAGTGCCAAATGTGTACCTATACGGGGCTCTTTCGACGCTACCTGCAGTGCCACTACAAGAATGCTCACAAGTTGGATGGGCTGAGCATAAGAAAGCTGCTGGAGAAATACAACAAGCGTAAATATAGATCCCTGTCCCATTCAGACAATGCTGAGGAAATTGGAGATGTTAAATGTATAAAATGTCCAGATTTGGCGTTTGATTCGTATCAGTCACTCATTGACCACTATGGAAGTTTTCATCGCTTGAATTGCAAATCAGACTTCAAAGTGGTATCGAGTGGAATGAAATACAACAGCACAGGGGTTTACAAATGTGGTCACTGCGTGACACAGTTGAATGGAACTAGAAAGCTCTGCTATCACCTGGATCGCCACAGAGAAAGGTTGTTGGAGGTGACGGAGGCTGCACAGAAAAAGCTGTCGCCTCTCTGTGCTACAGCTTCAGATCCCAAGTCCCCCCAGGTAAGTTGCATTCTGCCAAAATGTTTGTTTTCACTCTTAATGCTCTCCGAAAGCATGAGCTGAACCTGTGGTCTGATCACGTTTACTCTGTTGAATTTTCAGCTCTTGAGACAAAGTGAAGTACCTGCATTTGAAAGCATGGGCGAGCTGACCAAGGGCAACGTGACGCCGGTGGAGCCCGCCACTCAGCCTTCAAGTCTCGAGTCGTCACCTTCGAAATTATCCAGCGGTGAACCTGAGGTGGAAGCAGAAAAAGATGAGGGACATTCTTGTAATCAGTGCAAGAAGACGTTCATGTCACTGAAAGGTCTGCGTTCACATGAGCGCAGTCACGCAGCCATGGCAGCAATCAAGAAACTGGACTGGCTGCCCACCTCAGGCTTAAAGCACAAGTAAGAGGAAACATTGATGACGATTTCCCCCCTCTTTCCCACCCTAATCTTTAACGTTAAATTGCATCTGAGTTGTTAGAATTTAGAGATTTGAAGAAAAAAAAGTAGGTGAAATCTGTGTTTTGGAGGAGAAGCAAATTTTGCAAAGACTGCATGCATGCAAAATGTCTTTGGCTTCATAATGCACTTTAATAGATTTACACTGTCAACAAGTCAACACTGTTATTAAAGACTTAAAGAACAGGTTTGTAAAGTGCCCTCAGCTCACTTTTGTTTCAGCCTTCAGAATTGAATTGAAACACTTCCAGATACCTTTGTAACTTTTTAATTGTAATTTTGTCTTCCTTATTGTCTCCCCCCCACCCCGCCCCCACCCCTCTATATTTTGTACCTAGCCTGAAGAACTATGTCTTGCACAAAACTGGGACTCTGAAGCCTTTCCTCTGTGGTTGCTGCTCCTACCGGACAAATTTGTTGGGTCTTTGGCGTAGTCACTTTCTGAAAAACCATCAAGGTAAGAAACACAGTTATGACCGTCAGTCGTTGTTGGTATTATTTGACACGTTTGTCAGAGATTATAATCTATCAAATGTTTTGACTTTATACATATATGTATGTATATATAATTATTTATCTGTGCTGGATTTCATCTGTGTGCTATACATCCAGCCAGTGTCTTTTTTTAAAGTTAAATATGTACAGTCACTTGTGTTTATAGAGATCATTATACAAATAATAAAGGACTAATTTCTCTTTCTATGCTCATCCTGCTGCTCAATGTCCAGATGTCCTTCATAAGGATGAAGCTAAGATCGAGAATGTAGATGAGATCACTCAGACGGCTGATGAGGAGTTCCCTGATTCGGAGAAAATTAACAATCAGCTTGAATTCTTCGAAGAAGCTGAAGAGTCTGAAGGCAAGTCCTGCCTCTTATATTTTATCTCAACATACTTGCCCTCTACATTATTAGTCAGGTTTGTAGTTTTGGTGATGTTCTAACAGGCTCTGGCTCTTTGTAAATCTGACAGAAGCCGTATACTTGGAGCCCCCTGATGTGCAGCGGCAGTTGAGCCACTACAGCTTGATGGCACAAAGTAATAGCAAATTTAAGGAGAGTGTACTAAAACCACTTGAGAACAGTGTGCTTCACTGTGAGATCTGCAATTTTAAAACTGAACACCTGTCGAGCATTCGACGGCACTACCTGAACCGCCACGGAAAGAAAATGCTGAGGTGTAAAGACTGCGACTTCTTCACTGGGTCGAGGTAAGATGCCGACACACAGAGCATACCCACATATATGACAGAGCACTTTTAACCTTGAAAGAAACGTTTGAGCATTTATTGATATATGTCAAAGGCTCTTCTAGGTGACAATTTTGGCCTTGATTCATAATTTTTTCATAAATGTAAAGAATCTCACACTGACTTTTGTGGTTGACGTTTCAATTTCTTTCTCAAGAATTGGGAATCTAAAGGATAAATGCGATGATACCCAGCTGTACATCAACGTCATTAACCTTTTATTTGATATATGCACTTTTTGAATTTTCCATTCACATCTGCCTTCTTTAGGAGGACCTTGGAGATGCACGTGGCGGCTAGCCACCATTCCTTCCAGTCTCAACCTACTCACCAGAGAGACCTCCGCTGCCCCTTCTGTCTCTACCAGACGAAGAACAAGAACAACATGATTGACCACATCGTCTTGCATCGGGGTGCGTCAGTCACTCCACAGGGCTCGGTATTCCATCCGCTACCTGCTGGCTATTGACTATTTGAATTTCTTTTTCAGAGGAACGTGTCGTGCCAATTGAGGTGCGTCGGCCTAAACTCTCACGGTACTTAGAAGGCATCGTCTTCCGCTGTCACAAATGCACTTTTACCAGCGGTAGCGCTGAAAGCCTGCATTTGCACATGGTGAGGCACGATGACGTCAAACCCTACAAGTGTCGGCTGTGCTACTTCGACTGCAGTCGCCTGAGCGAGTTAGAGGCCCACCTGAGTGATAAGCATCAGGTGAGGATTTGTCTCTCAGTTTTTCCGTGAGACAGGAATTCTGTTTGCACTGTGAAAATATGCAGTTATCCACTTTGAATGTAAAGAAGGCTGTTGGACAGTTGCTTTTCAGTGAGACAAAGTGTATTGAAGCTTTTAGTAGGAATAAACTTGCTGATTAGGAAGTTGTTTTTATGTGCTAAGTCCTCCAACGCTCAGAGCTGTTCTGCTGTGAGTCCACCAGTGCAAAGTTGGTTTCCATTCAGAGATAGTACCTTGGTTAGAATCAGCTGGTCTTGTTTCCACTTTAGATTTGGCATCTTATGTTTGTTTTTATCTTATCTGTTCTGACATTTGTTGCATTAATCTACCCCAAGTAAGAGCACATACAGTCTGTGCTTTGAATTATCCTCTTTCACGTGATGTCCCTCACAGATGAATTTTGGAGCATACGCAAACTCGCTTTAATGTGCATTAGGAGCGGTGGGGCCATGCTGTTCAACTTTTGCTTTTTGAAGTAAGAGGGAATGTAAATGTAACAATACTTGCTTATTGTGTAAAAGAATTAAACCTCATCTGCAAAAACCAAAACTTGCTTTTAGGTTTGAACAGATGCACATTTTGTAGTAAAGCAATGTAAGTTTGGCTTCAGTTGTTCTTAGATCACTGGAAAACAGGACATGCAGTCCAGTGGGTTAAATTTTGAGCCAGTTTCCATGTTTTCAATCAGATTTCTGTAGTCCTGGGTTGCTGTCCTTTCCTTCAAGTCTCCCATTGTGTGAATGGTCTCTGAGTTCTGATAATTACTTGCTTTGTTTTGTTATTTTGTGCAGGTTTTGAGGAATCATGAGCTTGTGGGTCAGGTGAGCCTTGATCAGCTGGAGGCAAGCACTGGCAAGGGGACAGAAACAACGCAACAACAACAACAACACAACACTGTAGAAACCGTAAAGTATCTTCCAGACTATGATGATGTTCCACAAGCTGAGACCCTGACAGAACATGATGCTGGGGAGAAATGCATGGCAAACATCAAGGAAGCCCCAGAGAAGCAAGAGCAGGATGAAAATAAAGAGAGCCCCGCTGAGGACTCCGTTTTGGACGTTCAGAGTGGCGATGCAGATCCACACGCTGTCAGAACGACGCATGAGCTGGACCTGCAAACACAGGCAGAGAATTTAGCTTTGCCCTCTGCAGGAGGGGAGAGCAGTGTAGAGCAAAAGGCTGGAGACGGCAGTAATGCAAGCAGTCTACATGACGATTGCAGTAGTCCAAAGAGTGAGGACTGCTCAAAGACTCAAACCAAACTCAGAGATCAACAAAACCAGAAGACAGCAAAGAGGAGATCAACATATTCCAAACGCGAAGGCACTACAGAGGCTCACAGATTACATTTAAAGACATTTCAGCAGAAAACATTGAACACTGAAGAAAGGGTAGAGGGTGACATATTGCACCACTTCTCACTGATGGATGAAGATAGCAGCATGTGGAAAATGCACAACAAGGCAAATCAGGAGAACACTGTTACACTGGAGCAGGACATTGAACATAAGGGTTTAGATAATGATCCAAGTGATGACCTGTTGCTCGATAACGATGACGGTATTAGTTTGGACCAGAACTCCAAAAATCAAGTTAACGCTAACTGCATTTCGGCTTCGGCGAAGGTTAATCCTGCACAGGCAAATGACACCAAGCCTCAAGAGGGTTTCAGATTTGATAAGAATCTGCTGACCCTTTTGCCTATTTATCCAAAACTTAAGTTGAGCCACGAGGACAGTTTAGTTTCCGCATTCACAAACTGTAAGAAGGAACAAGAGAAAGCTCAGAAGAACTGTGAGAAGGAACCAGGGCCTGATGAAAAAATGCCCGTCCTTGAGAATGAATATCTCAAGAAGGAACTGTCTGCTCTTGAAAACTGCGAGGAGGAAGAGAAGACCGTTAATGTGGAGCACAGGCAGGACCAAGAAGATGAGGTGATTACAGAGGACCGCAGCACCCAAAGCAGCGATCAGGATAGTTTACATGAAAACAAAGGTAAAAATGTTATTTTATTTAATGAACAGCCATAAAGATTGGAATTCGCAGTTAAGACATACAAGATGATAATCTAAACACTTGCATTGTGTTACCTAAGGACATCCCATATTTCATTCTCATTAATGGCAGTTTATGTACAGTTGTGTTCAAAATAAGTGTTTGTTGTTTTTTTTTGTTTGTTTGCATGTTTTGAGTGAAGCTCAAAGTCCTTATCACTTTTATTTCCAAACACGCTAATGAATTTGGAGCACTACACACTATTCCAAATTAAGGCAGAGAAAAAAAAAGATCATCCCATTTATTAATTATTTTGCAGAAAGTGAGTGTTTAAAAAAAATTGTGTGGTCAGATACTGAGGTCATTCATTCTGTGGGGAAAAAAAATCAAGCAAATGATTCTTATTTGAGGACAAGTGGAGAAAATGTTGTACATACTGGTTAAAACATGGTGGAGTAAGCATCATGATATGGGGATGTTTTTCATACTACAATGCATGTTTGTCGCGTAGCAGTGATCATGGTTCAGTTTGAACATTTAGTTAAGATGATTTATGCCTGATTTCCATGGAAACGATTGTTCTTCAGCATCGATGGATTTTCTCAAGTTCTTTACTGGTTATCTGAGGATCATCAAACTGAAATGAGGATTGACAATTTCTTATTTTATTTATACTTTAGTGCGAGTCCACGTCAAAGTCCATCTTTGCCTGGGTACAGCTGGACTGTGCAGTGCATGCTTGGCATCAGTCGTAGCAGAATGTTATCTCTGAGGATCCCCACATGGTTGTCATAGCACTCATGGTTATTATTCTTAGTTTGGACACATCTTTTGTGTAACAATCATTCCACACTCCAGCAAGCTCCAGTTTTTGTATTTTTCACCTTTTATTGGTCCTGTGCCAAATTCCAAATTATACTGGCCTGTGAGAAACGGATGCATTTTTGCCACCATTTACTCAACTTTTAATCTGCATTTTATGATAAATGTCGGTTACATGCCCAGCATGGCTTGAGAAATATTTGAACATTCATGAAAAGCTAATTTCTCCTGTTTTTCAGGTGCATTCGAAGACACAAATGGATCAACAGAAATTCCGGGCTCTTCGTGTACAGAAGAGAAACGTTTCACTTGTGAGTTCTGTGGGCGCAATTTAATGAACATGTCGGAGCTCAATTACCATGTGATTCGTCATGGACTATGATGCTTTCCTTTATGTTAAGGATGCGTCACGCAGCTCCCGCTGTTGCATATGGAGAGGTTTGTTCTGCTTTGAAGAAATGTCCACTGTATTACTTGTATGATGATGAGCAGAAAGTAAAAAATATATATGCATTTTTCATGCTTTGCAAATTTTAAAATGTTTTTAAAAAAAAAAGTTTTATGGAAAAGCTGTTATAATTTTCAGTTTAAATTGATTTGGTCAGTGAAAACGTCAAAATAAATTTGTGATCCTGTAATTACTCAGCCTACCCTTTTTAACAAATATTCTAATTTTGTTTAATTTAAAAAAAAGAAACAACAACTGACATCCTTGAGTAATTGTTATCTGCAGTTTTTTTAAGGAGTTTACAAACAGTTAAGTTACTGTAACAAATTGCTAAAATCTACACTGAACCATTGTGAAAATGGAAGATAAAACGTTTGTTTGCTGATCTTGAATGCAACTTGGTAGAAATGCATGTTGCCTTCAAGTGATGATAAAGACTTAATCACAGATCTACTAAATTGTTTTCAGAGTTAACTGTTTTTAGTTTGATATCCTGTGGCAGTATAATAAAGTTGTTTACCTTCTGTCATACTTAATTTTGTTATTTGAAAGTCTGATTGATCCTTTTGCCTGTTTTCATTCGTCCATTTATGTATAGCTGTGTGGCAGATTTCTCTAGACAAATATGAAAGCGTTCCTGACACAAAGTAGATATTTATGCTATTTCACAATAAAGAGTTTAACTGACCATTTTGGTGTTCACTCTAAACTTAAACCTGGCTCATCAAATACTGGATTAACGGTTATCCGCTAACGTCATGGAGGCTCGGACTTGTCTATAACTTTTAGCTTAAATGTTCTTTGCTAATAACATTTTTGCTGTTCCACTAAGAACTTTCAAATTTCTTTAAACTGCATGTTTTCCTTTATATGTAAATTGTATATTTTATCAATAATACCAAGTATTCAGTATGCTACATGTAGGATGGAAATGTTTGAGATATTAATTCGACGACGACTCCTTTTGTTTAGATACACTTTAATTACATTTATTCAAATCCCATCGCAGAATGTTGGTTTTTAACCATGGAGATCATGTTCGTGATGACTTTGTTACACGGAATATAGAAGTGGCACAAGAAAAACCTTGCTACTGGTGAAACACAAAATTACGAGCTGTTCGGGATCCCCGGAAGGCAGCGCTATGGTTTGTATGTGCTCGTTGATTACGACACAAGCCTGTCATCTGAATGTAAAAGGACACCGCTTCCTGGAGTGGACCAATAAGTAATAAAGCGGTGAGGCGGGTAAAAAAGGTAGAAGTTACCCAGTCCTCTTCAGCGTGATCTGCTGCTCGGACCTCACCCGTCTACGGAAACTGTGAGTGAGGCGATTGCGGGGTTTTTGTTGTTGTGGGGTGATGCTGAAACGGGCTCCGTCTCGTGATCGATACTTTCATCTTTTTTACAATAATAGCAAATGTATTTTCTTTTCAAGTAAAGCTTGAATGTTGGGATCCACTGGTTTGAGCTGCTGTGAACATGTACGGGAATTATTTCCTTCTTCCTTGATCGACACGTTTTCTCTCCTCGTTTCCTGATGCCTTGCTGTAAGAAAGTGGTTGCAAAAGGAAAATGATTCATTAATAACACGTTTACGAATCATTTGTTTACATTCCCTCTGCTGTATAAGGGAAATTTTTCACGCTAATAATTTTCACTTACTGATAATGAACATTAAATAGTATTTTAGGTAGACTGAAAAATACATGAATGTTAACTTCTGTTGGATCGTATTTGCTTCTATGGGATGTGTGTGCAAACGTGCTTTTATGTTTACTCGTCATCTTTCACATGTCAGATGATAGATTTAGAGAAAATGACTGTATTTTGCTCACTAAAAAAGTTGTGTGGAAGTGATTGGAAAGATGAAGTCATTGTTATTTTGTACTGTCAGCCAAGTAAATGTTGAATTATTAGGAGAATGAATGCTTTTATTGTCATCGAACAGCATCCTGGGAAAACTGAAACATTTCAAGGTTAGATATAAAAACAAACCAAAAAAAAAACTCTCAATAATGAATCTTTTTGATAAATGTACAGGCTTACAAGTGAACTGCTCATTCAAGGTTATAGAACTTGGGCCACAGCGTTGCTTTCATGTCAACACTGGCCTTATTTTATGTGCGTTTTATGTTCATACATTAACAGAGATACTATACTCAGAAGTAGGAATGTCAGCCGTGACTGAATCTGCAGAGGATGGAGGCTCCTTCTCATCTAAAGTTATCAGCATCGTGTTTCTCATCCTGCTGCTGGACCTGCTGGGATTTACTCTGATTCTACCTCTGCTGCCTTCCATCCTGGACCACTATGCACAAACAGAGGTGAGCGGACACAAGGATAAGATGCATACATACACAAAAAATAAATTCCCTAAAACAGTTAAAATCAGGATTGTGAATATATATAGCCAGGCTGAATCTCAAATATAAGATTTAAAATAGTTGATTATCCAATAAGGTGATACAGCTGCATTTTTTAACCAAAAAAAAAAAAAAAGTGACTGATATGAGACTGTGATGTTCTTTTGAACAAAGGCTTACTTGTGGGAAGAATCTCTTCCATAAAAACCATAACCAGTTCATGAGTGATTAGATTAGCTGCTGACGGAGTCTGAATGCTGACTCATGCTGAAATGGCCTCCTCGCTGATCTTTCTGTGGTCTTTTGTGCGTCTCTTTCTGGGGCAGGATGTCATGTATCAGTCTATGCAGGGTGTCGTGGACGTGTTCAGGGAGGCTGTTGGGATTCCTTTAGAAAAGAAATACAACACTGTCCTGTTTGGAGGTATGCTGGACTTGTCCTCTGCAGCTGATTCTGAGCACTTGATTATTGGACATTTATAATGGGTTAACATTTGCACAGAAGAAGGCATAGTTGTGGATTTGATGCTCCTAAATCTGCCTTCCAGGTCTGATTGGGTCGCTGTTTTCATTGCTGCAGTTCCTGTCCTCACCTGTGACGGGGGCTCTCTCAGACCAGCATGGCAGACGACCTCTGCTCCTCCTTACAACAGTGAGTAAAACATTTCAATGTAAGGTTCAACCTCAGAGTAAATCCTTCTACCTTGTTGGGTGCCATGAAGCAATTCACTCATTGTGACTAAATTCCACGTGTGCCCCCCACTACTGACTCATCCAAGTTTAACTGGGTGCTTTGTGTTTCAGTTAGGCCTGATGTCCTCCTATGCAGTCTGGGCTGTTTCCAGGAGCTTCAGCATGTTCCTTTTGTTTCGAATAATTGGGGGCATTTGTAAGGGCAACGTCAGCCTCTGCACTGCAATTGTGGCTGACTTGCCTTGTCCAAAAGCAAGGAACAGAGGGATGGTAAGTACAGCCCTCTTTTGTAGAGTCAAATGCTCTAAAATACTTTTAAATGTGATAAGATTCATAGTGCATAATATCTAATACCTCTGATGGCACCGCTGGAGCTATTAGCTTCACATTTCATAGTTGTGCATAAGCCGTGCCTTTGTTTGGAAGTCGGACTTTCTGCTAAATCTCTTAATTATAGGGAAATGATTTCTGTGCAATGTCATTATGAATAGGCGATGATTGGAATCGCCTTCTCCTTGGGGTTCACCGTCGGACCTTTGATGGGTGCTTACTTTGCCGTAAGCTCGAGAACAACAGGAAATGTCTTCTACCAAACCCCGGCTCTGCTCGCCTTGGCCTTCAGTGTCGCCGACCTGCTCTTCATTTGGCTGATGTTGCCAGAGACGTTAACAAAGGATAATAAGGTTATTTTTTACGGCAACACCAAACAAACAGCTTTATCCAGACAGAAAATGCCTTTGTGATTCATCACAGTTGGAGGATTTAAAGCTTTAAACTGAACTCAACCTGAAAGTAAAATAGACATTTCATACTATACTTTATAATCTCTCTTGTTCTAAACTTGTTTTATTTTTGTTTGTTTTACATCAGTGTTTTTTCCAACAATAGCAAATTTTGTGGGTTTTTTTTTAAATTTTTTTATGTTGGATCAGAATGTTCAGGAAAAACAAAAGACATGTAAATAAGCAGGAACGAATAGAACCTTTGAAGCACTTACAGTATCAATACCACACAATACAAACACGATAAACTAATTCCACGTAAGATGTAGACATGCACACAAAACATGTAGAATAGCTTGTATGTGTCCAAAATTATCTGGGAAAAAAAGTCATATAGCTCAAAAGTCCTCAGTCAGACTTTTTGCTGTGTAAGCACAATATTAATGGTGGTGCTAAAATGTTAGACAAGAAGATGCTACCCTGTTATCTGTATGTTAAATATAATGTTAACCAGCAGTTTTGCTTAAAGTAAAGACTGTTAACTTAATATATCTGCGTATAACTTACGCATCATCCATTTTAGCCCCTAGCTACTGTATGTCTTTTGGGTCTGTTTTTTTTTCTTCTTCTTTCATTTTAACATAACATTAGGACATTTTCCAACATGAGCTGCTTTTCTTTCTTTCTTTTTTTTTTTTGAAAGCTTTTTTTGGCCTCCAACTTGTCTTTCATCATCAGAGCTTTACAGAGGCAA
Organism: Arrhamphus sclerolepis; assembly: GCA_037176975.1. Classification (NCBI taxonomy): domain Eukaryota; kingdom Metazoa; phylum Chordata; class Actinopteri; order Beloniformes; family Hemiramphidae; genus Arrhamphus; species Arrhamphus sclerolepis. The sequence goes on along the minus strand of JBAMYA010081221.1, from coordinate 4,149 downwards.
AGAGATGCACAAATGCACATTTCTTTAAGTCTTACACAAACCTTATACCACATGATATCATCTATTCACAGATGTAGTTTTTAATGGTATTTCAAGGTTTTACTGTTTTACTGTTTTACTTCACTGCAGAGGACAGTGAATTTTATTTATTTTGTTTTAGGATAATCATGGTTCAATCAGACAGATTCAGATAATGTTGTTTCACCCCAGGTTTCCTCTTCTGGATACGGGGACTCCAGGGACCTCCTCAATCCGCTGTCTTTGTTCCTCTTTGCAGCTGTTACCAGAACAAAAGACCCACCCTCAAAAGAAAGTGAGTACTGGTCTTACAGGATTCCTGCGTAAGACGGAAGCCTAAACCTTCTCTTGCCCGTTTAAGAAGCACGAATGAACTTGGACACACTGATGAGAGGAGGGGCTGTGTTCTTACAGGAATGAAGAAGCTCCAAGTGTTGGGCCTGGTTTATTTCTGCTATCTCTTCCTGTTCTCCGGTCTGGAGTTCACCCTGAGTTTTCTGACTCACCAGCGCTTCCAGTTTACAAGGTGTGAACCTGAAGATAAAACTGTGTAACTCATCAGTCATAATAAGATAACTTGGATAGTGACTTTAGATTTTTTTTATTTTTGCCTTCTCAATAGCATGCAGCAAGGGAAGATGTTCTTCTTCATTGGTGTGATCATGGCTTTAATCCAGGGGGGGTATGCTCGAAGAATCAAACCTGGGCAACATATCAGGGCTGTTCGTTTGGTAAATGTGACATTTGATGACATGATATGGTTGGAACGAGGTGGGCCACTTTATAAATGTCTCATTCACTGAAACATGTTTCCTGTTTTTAGGCAATCGTAACATTGATCCCTGCGTTCATCCTCATTGGCTTATCGTGGAACACAACGATGCTGTATATCGGCTTGGCGCTGTACTCCTTTGGTGAGTCGAAATCGTTTTTTAGCATGTTTGTTGAGTAACAAAATAAAATAGCCTCAGTACTAATATCTTTGGTTATATCTGATGTTCATTGTGCCAAATAATGTGTACATAAAACACATGTGGAGTTCAAACTGATAAGAACCGACCTCTTTAAATTCTAATTAATCACACGCCGGTATGCAATTTGTATAGTTAGCATCAACAATGAGGACTTTTATCAACTCAAAATGATCACTTAGTGGCGGATTTAGAATGTCTTTTAGTAAGGAGCCATTGGGGGATGGGCAGTTCTCACCAGAGGGGTCAAGTATTTAACATCCTTTGCACGCAGTTCCTTTTTGGTTAAAGCATGTATAGACATCTCATCAGAGGGGCACGGTGGCGCAGCTGGTACCGCAGCTCCCTCACAGCTAGGTTGATCCTGGGATCAATTCCTGCTGGGGACGCTGTGGGTGCTGGGGGCGTGGTCACTCCTCTATGTCATCAGCACCCATACCCTCACTGAGGTCAGTGCTCGGCCCTCCCGGGGTTGGCAGGGGGAGTTCAATCCCCAGGACTGCAACTGAGGTAGTGAGCACTGGGTGATAAAGGGAAAAAATGTGAGAAAATAATAATAATGATTAAAAAAAAAAAAAAAACACTTCTCAGTCTCAGCTGGAGCAGTTGCTAGAGTTGGGTGTTAAGGTGGCTGCCGTCAGTGAATTAGAAAAGCAGGAAGTATCTCAATTTGAATAGTGTCAGTGTTAGTTAGTTCTTTTATAATCCGATTGTCATATATGCATTACACATATTACACAACTTAACAACATAATTGTTAAGTTGCATTACGTGAAAATGAAAAATACAATTTTAGCATTTAAATTTTGTAATTACTGCTCTTGGCCACAGAGGTCACTGTTGCATCTGCCCAGAGGTTAAAGCAAAAGAAAACGCCAAGTTTACAAAAGAAACATGTTTACATCTGCATGTAGTTACTTATTTCTGCTTTCTGTGTTCATATTTGTATTGTTCCAGCTGCTGCCATAGTAGTGCCCTGCCTGTCGACCCTCGTCTCAGACCATGGTGAGCCTCCTTTTTCATTCTCACTGATGACGGAGCTTTGATTTTCTTGCCATGTTACTTGCAACTTGTCCCTGAATGTCCACTGTGGATCACTCTACCAGGTTCAGCCAGTCAGAAAGGCACCGTGATGGGGATCCTGCGTAGTTTGGGAGCCCTGGCCAGAGCGCTCGGACCAGTCGTGTCATCCTCTGGTGAGGAAACTTTTTGGATTTGAAAAGTAAAGCCTCTCTGTGTAGCAGTACCACTTCTGACCACATGGGGGAAGGCTGTCACATGAAAATTCATGCGTCTCACTGGCGGAGACACAACAAAGTGCAACTCTAGTGGGACAAAGTGTTGTTTGTTTGTTTTTGTTTTTTGTTTTTTACAAAAGAAGCTGACTTGTCCCCACCCATGAGCACAGTACTGTCAGTGGCTCTTTTGTCAACGCAGCACATCTGCATGTCTCTGTGTGGTCATACGTGGCACTGCTACATTGACTAGTTTTAAGCTTTGTTACATAAGTGATAAAATATATGAAGGCAAACATCATTAGAAGGATCCTTTTTTGTTTGTTATTTATCCATCTTCTCATTGAGTTTTCATCTTTGTGTTTGCATCACAGTTTACTGGATCGCAGGAGCGCAAATCTGTTTTCTTATCACCTCGGCCTCTTTCGTGATACCCCTCGCTCTCCTGAGCAAAACCAGAACGCTGAAGGAGGAATGAGCAGTGCGTCGTCTTAAAGAAGTATTTTGAGGACTCCAGTTTTGTTGACTAAAATGATTATGATGTTTACATCCTTTGGGATAGCAAGTCACTGAGTGGTTACACGTTCGTGAACTAAAATTGTGAGATATTTGTTTGCTTGTTTTTTAAATGCCGATGAACAAGAAAAAACGTAAGAAGACAATACCAAGGTTGAAACAGAGGAACTGGTACAGAAGATAATATGTTTGCCAAATGAGAAATATCATGTTATTTGCACATGTAGACTTGTATTGATTATATACTCTATGGGTTAGGATGTACTATGAATAACTTTCTACTTGTAGAACTTTGATCTCATTGTATAACAGAGTATTTTATCAGACACTCAGATTTTTACACTGCAGTATATTATTTTTGCCCACTTGCAACATGTTGATACTTTATTTTTTACTAATTAAAAAGTGATAAAAAAAACAACAACTCTGTGTCTATGGGAATGACTCATCTCTCCCACTATTACTAAAATTACACAAAGGGTTATGAGTAAACCTATTAACTGTATCTATACATTTATCTTATTTTGTGTAATATCTATTCTTTGATAGTTTATGTATTTTGTGCTTCTCGTTAAATATTATCACCACAACAAGTCGCTGTTCCTCCTCATTGAGAGGAGCCAGCAGAGGTGGTGCTGTCATCTGGTTAGGATGCCATGTGGAGGAGTCCTCAGGGAGGTGTTTCAGGGATGTCCAATGAGGCAGAGGACCCAGGGACACCCAGGACACACCGGAAAGATTGCATCTCTGCTGACTTTTGAGCTCTTTGGTATTCCCTTGGAGGAGCTGGAGGAGGTGACCAGGGAGAAGGATGTCTGGACCTCTTTGTTCAGGCTGCTGACCCAAATTCGGATAAGCAGAAGTTGATGCATGGATAAATATAATAGGAATGAGCTTTATTCACCAAGTACGCTGACATATACGAGGAATTCTTTGCTGGCAGTTGTCTCTCTGGTATGCAGTGTGATTTAAAATAAAAGCCATATACATATAAACTGGGTATATACATATGACATTGTTTATGTACAATCGTTTCGATCAGTGATAGCTGAGGGTATAATTGAGTGTCTGTATCTGTTAGTTCTGGTATACGGAAGTCTGAGAAGTGAGCCAGAAGGAAGAAACTAAAACTGTTGATGGAGAGGATGAGAGCAATCTAGCAAGATGGATTCTGCTTTCTTACATAGCTGTTCATTTCAAAGGTCCTGTAGAGTTTTTTTTGTGTTATTTTAGTGCAGACATGAACCACCCTGTTGAGTACATTCCTCTGCTTTACCTGAAGTAACTGGAACCAGCAAATGAAGCAAAAAGTTAGCGCAGACTCGATAAAAGAACAATAAAACATGGTTAACGGTTGAATCAACTTGAAATTTGGAAGGTTTTCTGTGACAAAACACTGCTTTTTAAAA
>JBAMYA010081165.1:0-23337 GCA_037176975.1 Arrhamphus sclerolepis | reverse complement strand
AGCATCACCACCAGAGCATCACCACCAGAGCACCACCACCAGAGCATCACCACCAGAGCATCACCACCAGAGCACCACCACCAGAGCACAACCACCAGAGCATCACCACCAGAGCATCACCACGAGACCTCTGAAGAAAGCAAAAATGTGCAAATATTTTAACTGTAGCTGAGCAACTGTCTTGAAAATATTGATGTGACATGTATTTCAGGCTTGAAAGGTAAACGCTGACAGACACTGGTCGGGTAAAGCCAATCATGACTAGCTGCTTAATATTGAGCTCCCAAAAGAGCTCTGACCGATCAGGGTCTAGACACAAATTCCAAAATAACATTTATGCGAATTCCAGGATGCTGGTAGCCTGATAAATCAGACCTAAATCTGGACAGATGTTGGGTCTGAAAAAGAGCCATAAAGCTTCCTCCTACAACTGCCTCTGCATGCAGTTGGCTAGTTCTGCAGCCAATCAGAACAATGAACAAGATGATGCATTCAAAGCCATGCAAACTAGTCAGCACCAAGAGAGTGTTCTGGAGAGATTCCAATATAATGAAAATGGAATCCAAAGACTGTTGATGTTTTACAAGCAGAATTTGAGAATAATGTGCTCAAACATGTAAGCAATATCAGTGAAAAGCCTGACTGTTCGTTCTAGCGTCACACAGATATACATAATCATGTTCAGATTACTTCTTGAAGATCTTCTTTTATCATTCAAGCAAGTTTGCCAGATGTCTCTTTCCATTTGTAAATGAAATGGGCCTCTTCCAACACAATCTCTTCCAGTCCAAGTCTTTACTTAACTGTCGATGTCAAAGCTGGTTCAAATTGCTGCTGTTTACATGCAGACTACAGTGTTGCAGCTCTGTCATCACTGCGATAAGGCCTCTTAGAAATGCTCTACAAGAATAGCCTGATCTAATTGGCTCCTCGGACTTTTGGGCATAATTAATTGCGCTTCAGTGGAAGGTTGCTAGACAATTCAAATTTGCTTGAGGTACATCCAGATTTCTAGGCTAGGGTGCAGGGTTTCCTAGCAAAATTATTGGATTGTAACAAGATGAACAATGTTTACAGGTGCTATTATCAGTAAATAATGTTATAGCTAATTGGTGTATGTTGCATCAGGTTTGTATGGATTTGGTTTGAAATCTGCCATGTTGGTAGCTACCTAATTCATTCTTTACATTAACAGCAGAATGATAGCTCATTGTTGTGTTTGTTTATTCTTTATTTTTTGTACTATTTGTATTTTATTGTGTACATTGGGATACCTAATTATGGTTAGATGCTGTTGTGAGGCTAAGTGCAGAAGTGTAAGACAGGAGAGTCATCAGCTCATCACATCATTTCAATTAGGTTCAAATTGGTTTGTTTCTATCAATTACCACAGCTACTTCAGACTGCTATATTAAGAGAAGCTTAACTATGTCTTTTGAATAGGGTTTTAGTGACACGATAATATGTGCTGAACTGTTAATCCAGTACATATTCTTACTAATAAGAAATTGTTGCCTTTTTTTTGTATGAGCCTCATATAATACACAGGACAATTATTATATATGTTTTGTAGGTTTTAGCAGCATGCAGTGAGTGATACATGGCTGATTGTAAATTTAGAACATTTAAATTGAGAGTTTTATGGTTTTCCTATTCAATAGAGAGGTGGTACTCTGCAATGTCAGTCGACTATATAAGTCAATCGCTAGATTTTTAAGAAAAGGGTTCCAATGATGTATTAAAATTGAGAAGAAGGCTTACACTCAGGGTGTGAGCAATTTTGTAATCATGATTACAGCTCACTCTGGGCTCTGAAACTATGCATGGCCAGAAAATGGCTGCTGGTGGTTGTAAAAGTGTGAACACAAAGTTGAGCAGATGCTTTTTCTCTTGAAGCATTGAAAGTGTGAAGACCCTTGCACTCTCATTAATCTCTATTGGCCTGTGCCACGGCTCAGAAAGAAAGGCGAGATTACTCCCATCCCCAGCCTCAGACTCTCATTTAGCCACATACTTCAGGCCATTATTTAGCCATCATCCCAAAGCCACAAAACAAATGATATTTACCTCAAAGGCCATATTACCCAGGGGAGAGGGAAGGGAAGGAAGGACGTCATGAGACGGGGGATGGCAGTGTGGTATGTAATGTAAGCATGAGTTTGAAACTCATCATGCACTGATGTCCTCCGTAAGTGGCAGACTGTCATATGTCATTAAAGTCCATGATAAACGGTTGAAATGAGCTGGAGAAGGATTTTACCCAGATGTCTGACATCAACATATAATCCTTCAACGCTCTCTGGAAACACCACTGTGGGATGAACTTAATTGCCATGGCAACAAACTGAAAAATAATCCAGCAGAATCTGAAAGCCTGCGTAATTGGGTTTGATTTTGATTGTGGTATGAAATCAGAGTCATGCGTGGACTCCAAAGAATGATTGAACGGAGGGTGCGGTTAATTAGTCACCCGCATAAAGACAGCTTGTCTGTTGGCTATCAAAGTCCACAGCCAGAGAGCTTACAGCTGGTTTCAACCTGCAAGCTTCTTACATGGCTGAACTGTGGCTTAGCCTCAAAAGTAACACTGATTAAATCTGTACCACAGTCCTGTCCATCATTTGCCTTGGTTTTCTGGCTGGTAGATGCGTGAAAGGCAGTGCACAGTGTAGGCGACGGGTGCACTGAGCCGCTCTGTCTCTGCGTGTGTCTGTGTGTGCGAGATAATTCAACAGTTTGGATGCTGGACAAGTCTGCTCCGTGATTAACTTTAAATAAAGGGGACCGAAGAGAATCAGAGCTTGTCAAGAAAACAAAGACAAGGCTTTCATACAAAATGAAGAAACCCTCATACTGCCGGGTCTGTTCATTTATTTTGGGTTTCCAATGATGTAACTGCATTTCATAGCAAATTACAATTTAACATTCATCACCTGAATAATTTAACAGCATGAAACAACAACCGATTTAACCTATTTATTTTCATTTATTTATTGTTTTTGCAGTTGTTCACAGTGGTGGGACATTCTGGTGTAACATAGCCTATAGTATGTTGCTGTTGCATCATTCTACAGTTCAGTTAGACAGACTATGTTTACATTCATGCGAGATTAGCAACTGGTTTGCTGAACTTATGACAATCTTCATGTTTACAAGTGACAGTAAAGTGCAACCTTTCATACAGTAAAAGCGGGTGCATGCATTAAGAGCTTGGTCCTGTTCAAGCACTTAATGCAACAACAATTTAAGTACAATATGCACAGAAGTGCAAAGGAGGTACAAGTTAGGCATGTTTGGGAGTTGTTGTTTTTTTTTTTTTTAAGGTTTCTTGAAGGTATAAAGAGACACTATTGCTTTGATAGCATTTGGAAGCTTGCTCCAACATCATGGAAACACAAATGAAAGCCATCTTTATTGAGACTGCATTTAAAAAATGGATGGACCTACTAGGCAGTGTTTAAATAGGCAGGTCTGAGAGCATTAGTGACTTGAATTTGTTTCTGGCAGCTACTAGGAGCCATCAGAAGTCAATAGGCAGTGGACTATAGAGAGTAGGCTTTAGTGGTATGAATGAACCCGAAGATAACTGGTAAGATGTCCTGCTATTTTACAAAGCAAATGCACCTTTTTAGTGGGTTTATTAAAAATGAGATGCAAAAGTAACCTAATGTACTCGAGAAAAAAACAGAACAAAAAAAACTCACACTTATCTGTTTACTGTCAACCAACATGCACTGTTAAAATGAATTAACTAACAAGAAAAGTGCTGATATTTTACAAACTGTTTTAGTGTTTGGAAATCCATGGTTCGGTCTTGTGCTTCACTACCCAGAACTGCTCCTAAAATATGGTGAAAAGCATCAAAAATGAAAATGACATAACAGTATTTAGCTGGCGTTGTGTTTGTGTTAGCATGTGTGTGTGAGAGAGAGAGTGAGAGAGAGAGAGAGAGAGAGAGAGAGAGAGCGAGAGAGAGAGAGAGAGAGCCTTGAGCAAAGGCTTAAACCCCTCCAGGGAGCTGGTGACATTTCTCGGTTTTGTCCGCCATACAAATTTCACCCATGGTTTAACAGAAGTCGTGATCTGGCCTAGATGGGATTCTGTATCACCTTAAACACTGCTGACACAGTTTTTATCAGTGACGTAACAGCACCATTTATTGAGTGTCACAGGAAAGTAAGACCTGATGTGCACTTTAATGGTTTTAATTTAAATTTCAATTAATGTCAGACATACGTTTGCCCTACATGCCAATCTTCACTGATTGGTCCATATTATAATTTCATATGTAATCATAGAATTTCAGTGCTGTATACACGTATGTTTTTGTAATGAATGAGTATAAATGGCAACGAAACACAGAAAGAAAAAGGAGGGGGTTACACAACCTTTTTTTTTTTATTGAATGCTCTAAGTCTTTTTGCAATAATGATACCAAGCAAGCTGTGTGACATGTGTATCTGCCTACTGAATGGAAATTAGACACACACAAAAGCACATCAAAGGGTGTGATTGAGGGGGTTTGTTCCACAGGAGATGAGTGAAAGAAGCCCAGCCAGTCATTTCAGATGTGAATTACTTTCATCATCTGCACACAGACAGCAGGCCATAACAATCATGTTACTGCGTTTACTTTGTGAAAAAGAATTTTCCTGTTCACAGTCTTGAGGGACGACAAACAGAGGCTACTGTTTTTCTTATTCATAGACTGTACATCGTACATGCACGCAGCCGCGCTTGATTTTTGTCCTGAATGGTGAATCTTTGTTCTTTGTGCTGCTTCACCTCTGTGCTTGTAATCAGCAGATTATGTGCAGCACTCGACTTAAAGTGAAACAGCTTAACCTGGCAAACTTAGAACAACATTTCTAAAATTATTTAAGCTGTGGATTGCCTGTAATAGGTCCATACACATTAGGTGGTGCAACCTAAATCCAGCATATTGAACCCTTAATTTAATGAATGTATGTCTTATTTTTCCAAACCAAACACAGCAGCTTGGTACGGCGACTGTTTCCTGAACCTGCTTTATCGGTGATGTTTGGTCTTGGGGGCATCTCCATTAATGTCAGAACATCAAACGTCAAGCCTGGTGGACCTATCTGGACCTGCAACATTGCAGCTGTTAAAAATTGCAGTGTTGTCTACACACACAAAAAAACAAACAAACAAAAAAACCACAAAATGGCTTTCAGGGATCAATGAAATGAAATAGCATCAATGCTCTCTATGCTATGCAGCCTACTCAATCACCTGCTGATAACCAGGTTGAATCACTTCATCATCAACCAACCTGGTTGATGGTGTCTTTGGAATTTACTGGCATTTAATTTAAAGCAGCACAGAGGGTCTTTTGCTATTTTTAGCACTTTGGGCTAGTTTTGAGGGGTACCCAAAGTAAAGAAAAAACAAACAAAACAAACTAAACTTTTATAATAATCTTGCTTTAAAGGCTTTTTTCTTTTTTTGATCTATGTTAATCATCTACTTGCTTACCATCTATGTTTGATCTGAGGCAAGCAAGTAGATCAAACAGAAGCCAGATCATCAATTTATCAATCTAAAGAGTCTCTGAGATGTGAAGGTTCCCTGTCATATTTCAGTCATATTTCACAAAAATCCTGAAAAACTGGGTTGTTTTTGACATTTGGCAGATGATTAATTTAATGATTAAAAAAAAAACCTATCAGAAAAAAACAGTGATGACAATAACATCAAGACATCCAGGAAATTTAACTGAGGTGAACGCAGCATGGGCTTTTTCAGATTACAGTTATGTCTGGATTTTAAGACACGCATATTCCCATGCTGATCTAATTTTAAAGAATGGATTATCTTTTTATAGGATAAATGTAAACTGCTTTGTGTTTTTCACAGAGATTGATTCTGAATGCATGAGCCACAGCCTTTATATTTTCAGTCCAGACCCACAGTGTTCTAGTTTCTCATCAGGTTGTATAAAAGGAACAAAGTGAAGGGAAGCAGTGTCCCATTTCAGATCCTTCATGCCAGTACAGGTCCGGTCAGCCACAAGAGACCTGATTCAGGGATTACAAAAAGTAAGAAAATAGAGAAGAAGGGGCAGAGAAGGAGGAGAGCAAGAGGGCTCAAACAGATAGAGGGGAGATGCAAAAGCAGTCCCAAAGGCAGTGAAGAGGCAGCTGGCTCAGAGGTGTGTGCACGCCCTATTTTTAGTTTCCTGCGTGCACAACTCCAGCTCATACGACAACTGCATGTTTGCACACTAAAAAACTTCAGCGTGCTGTCTCTGCTGACTGAAACGAACACAACACAGGCTTAAACTTCAGTCTGGCTCAGGTGTTTCAGCTGTCATTGGCTTACAGCTGAAGTCCCACCCCTCCACCCTGCTTCCCTCAGGTTGTGATCCCAGTGAGGCTGTGTTTCTTAAACACAACAGCACAAACACAAGTCACATGATGCGAAGTGCTGCTGATGCACACCGCCTGCAGCCTGACAAGTAAGACAGCTGTAAATAACCTATATAAGTCCTATGTGAGTAATGTATACACCCAGGGAGGGCAGCCAAAATAAGCCATTAATGATATGCAGAGCTCAGATGTCACTAGGATTCAGTGGAATGGCAGGAAGCAATGTATCTTTTGACTTTAATAGCACATTTATTGATTTCCCACAGAAACACTGAGACTTTTGACACAAATGCAGTTAAAAAATATTGAATTGACAAAATGCTTTAGGAAATGTTAAAATGCCAACTAAATATTCGCTCTGTGAACAACCCGTCTCTGTAGCCGCCAGCAGAATGAATGCATTTGATGCATTTTTTGAAAAATGAATGAAAATGTCCCTGAGCAGAACCTCATCTAGGCTCTGACTGAAACAATGTCAGAGCTGTGCTAATAAGCTCCTGCATACATAGGTAGGGGAGCGTCTCACTACCAGTACCCAGAAGTAAGAAAAGAGGTTGTTTCATTTATTTATCAAATATGAAATATTTACAGGATTCAATCTGCAGGCAGAAGAGGAGCAGGTAGAACAAACTATGGGTGAAAAAATTAGGATGCTTTATATAGATGCTCAAAAACAGGGGAAAAAAAACAAAAAAACATCTGTTGGAGGTCTGCCTGCTCTTCTGCATATATTTTTGTTTTGAATTACATTCTCTGGCTTTCAGGCAGCCATGACTGAGTCAGTGGACCCATGGTGACAACATGTGCTGGGCCATTAGCAAATCACTCTGCTGTCAGCTGGATTTGTCAGATAGAAAGGGTGTTAGATTCACCTGAATTCAAGGTGAGGTGTCTCTATATAAGCACAGATGAATAGTCCCAAAACTGCAGATTTTCCAGTTAAGCCAGTTTGACTGGAGTGCCATGTTTCTCGTTCAAACACGAGGAGCAACCTCACATTTGTGGGGGAAAAAATACATTTGATTGAAGCAACTCAATATATCTTTACAGAGTACAGAAAATAGGAAATAATTACCTGTGAAGGGCTAGCTGCTAACTTTTTGGTATAAGATTAGCTCCCATCTGACAGGGAGAAGTTAATTACGTGGCTTTGACACACCTAATGTGCCGTTGCATTTGTGACTAATCCTCGCTGAACTGCTGCACAAAGATTATACAATTTGACTGACACCTTGTTCAAATTAAACTGCTGAAACACAGACTTGTACACGCTGAAGCCCATCTTTGAGTATGCCACATTCAAATGATCAAACAAGGAAGGAGACAGAGGGGGCAGAGAGTACACCCCCCATTGCTGAGAGAGATCGCATTCAGTGACTTAGCAGCACTCTGAGTAAGACAGCACTTTAAATAAAACATGAAAGCTAGAGAAGAAGGCACTCCTCTATATGCAGAAACATGTGACAAGCCATGATATTCTGAGACGGCACAGCCAGCTCAGAGTTGTCCCTGGGGGTCCTTCCCTTTACATCAGATAAACTGTTTATCAGAGCCATCAAACATGGCCACAGAAAACCAGACTGACCGTCAGGCTGAGAGGAGCTGATAAGCATTTATGTGCTGATTCCCTCTGAACAGAAAAAAGCAGCACTTTCGCTCTCTCTCTCTCTTTTTTAGTTTTGAAAGGATCACGGCGGATAATTCATCTAAACATGAAAGAACTGCATTCATCAAAGTTAAGTTAAGTTGCAGTTCCGGAAAACTATTTTAACAACTCAAAAATCAAGTGTTGTTTAGGCTCCCCTGCTGCTGCCAGAGTCACTGTGAGAGACAAAAGTGAAGGGTCCGGTGTCGGTGTTGATGTGAACATTTGAATAAGTCATGGAATTTTCTGTTGCTCAAAGTCTCTCTGTAAAAGTCATATGTACATTTTTAGAATTCCCCTAGTTCTGCTGACGTGAAGAAAGACATGAAAGATTCATTCCTGTTTGAAAAATTCAAACCGATGTCCTGAACTTACAGTGCATAGCTGGTATGGATAAATTATTTAACCTAGGAATGCAAGTCTGGGAATTTGAGATTTGGATGGTGCAGCTGCAATCCAAACAGCAATTAAAAATAATAGATAAAAGATTTTGACTTGTTTTGACATAACCTCCAGATAACGGACACAGCTTTTTACCTAAAGCAAAGGCTACAACTATGACAAATGTGCAGCACAGTGTTGGAAGATAAGAAAGTGCTGGAAAGCCTCAGCTTTGATTGTCCTCCTTTCCAGTGCTGCTGTTTTAGAGATGCAGGTGATTGAAAAAAAAAAAAAAAGCTGCAGAGCAGGTCAGTGAATGCACCAGCAGGGGGAGACCATGTCACATCTGTAAGTGGGTGAATGCCGTTTCTTCCTTGTTTCACCTTTTTCTACACATAAAGTTGGAGACAGACCTAATTATGCATAATAAAGGGATTTTTTTTAAAAGAAGCTTAACTTGTCATCTGAATGCAAACGGGAAGAAATAGCCTACATGAATCAACTAACTATAACAAACCATTGTAAACTCGAATTACCCACAGATAGAAAAAAAAAAAGTATTGTCAAATATTCTATTAATTTCTTCGCAGTGACAAAGTGTCTGACATAATGAGCTTGTAATGAGGCAGGAGTACTTTTAAGGGTTAACCTGAGTTCGTCATAACTCTGAAATCCGATACAGTTCCTGATGAATGAGCCTGGCCCTGCTCGACACCTTTCAGCCCGTTTGTCCGTAGTTCAGTCTAAACCTTTGACTCTAATTGCGTCACAAATTTGCGTCTCGGGCTAAATTGCTGGCATTAACGTAAGCTCGCGCGCGTCCGTCTTGCCTCGTGCTGCCGACTCCTCGGGACACACACACACGCACACACACACACTGCGTCATGGCGACAGCAAACTTATACCCGTTTGTTATAAATCTGACTTTATAGGAAATCGCTCTGGAAGGCAGCGGTTAAACTGGTACGTATTTGTCAGATGACTTTATTTTCTTTGTCATTCGGGAGGAACAGCAAGAACATCTGCTGAGGTCGTTGTGTTAACGTTGTTCAGCCAGGTGAGCCGACAGCACACCTGTAAACATGCAGCATGAAGTTACTGCAAGACTGTAACATGGCAATTACACCACGGGGAGGTCTTACGAGTTGTCCCGCTATAGAGTCGGACCTTGGTCTGTATGTAAGCAGTAACTTCGGTCATTGAACTTGTTTCTTCCTTTTGTTTTTCTCTAAGCATGGAGGATTGGGCTGTTTCAACTCTTGTCTCAAAGACTGGTGGGCCATTTAAAATGGAGGATCTAACTCTGATGGCACTGCTGGAATGCCCCCTGTGTTTGGAGCAGCTGGATGCCACAGCTAAGGTCCTGCCCTGCCAGCACACCTTCTGCATGACCTGTCTACAGAAGCAGGAGACCACCCACTCTCTGCTGCTCTGCCCAGAGTGCCAAGTTCCTGTGCCATTCAGGACGGTGGAGGAGCTTCCTGAAAACATCCTGCTAGTGCGGCTCCTGGAGGGCTTCCAGGGCAGGAACTCACCAAGAGCCCACCGTGCAGCACCTATGGCCAGGGTCAGCTCCACAGTCAGTGAGCCTCACCAGAGGGAGAGTCAGCACAGAGAGAAGCAAGGATACAGTGAGGTCAGTGCATGACCCCAGCCTTGCCCTCTGCATTTCTTATAAACAGTAACAACAACTTTGACACCAGTTGGGCTGGTAAATGTTTCTTGTTTATATCACAACCCGAGATCCCAAAAAAGTGGGACCATGTGTCAAATGTAAATTAAAACAGAATGCAATAATTTGCAAAATTTTATAAACCGCATTTTATTCACAGTAGAACACAGAAAATACATCAAATGTTGAAAGTGAAACATTATTATACAATTTCCTGAGGAATCTTGGCTCATTTTTCATCTAAAAAAAGCAGGGACTTAGGCAAGAAAAGGCTGGAAAGTCAAGTGGTATTAAATAGAAACCAGGAGGAGTATCTTAGAACTGATAAGATATGATGGAAAAACGTCAATGCCATGACTGGGTATAAAAAAAACAAAAAACAAAAGAAAACAAAGAAAGTCTTAGAGAAGCAGAATCTTTCAGAAGAAAAGATGAGGAGAGGTTCACCACTCTGAAAAAAACTATAAATTGTGAGACAATTTCAGAAATATGCTTCTCAGTTTAAAATTGTGAAAACTTTAAATATCTTATCATTGACAGAACACAATATCACCAGAAGATTCAGAGAATCTGAAGAAATCCCTATGTGCTGGGGTAAAGCTGAATCTCAGAATTGAAAGCCCATGACCTTTAAATCCTCAGGTGGCACACCATTAAAAACCAAAATGAACCAGTAATTGCAATCATTGCATGAGCTCAGGAACACTTTAAGATGACCGTTTAAGTAAACAGTTTGTCAAGTGATCCACAAATGCTGGTTAAAGGTCTATTACACAAAGAAGAAGACACATATAAACATAATTAAGCAAGTCTGCTGTCTAAAATGGACTGATGCAATGTAGAAAACTGTCCTGTGGTCAGATGAATCAAAGGTTCTTGTACAACCTAAAGGTTTGGCAGTGTGGTAATATTCTTAAAGCAAAAAAAAAAAAACAACAACAAAAAACAAATCTAATGTCTCTGTTGGGGCCCACAGCAATAACCATCGACAATGAATCTTTGAAGAAACTTAAATCATGACCACTGCTGCAATAATTGAATTTTCCAATAAAGTATTTGGAATTGAATTGAATTAAAGTGTTATGAATACCATTTGTGGTGTGAAACATGACTTCACAGAGTGGCAGAATAAAGACAAAATACTTATTTACAATATTTAGATAAAATGTATTATGACAGTGTATTTAAAAGTAATAATTGAGTGGAAAATTAACCACATTGATCAATAAGCCAGTAGTGCTGCTGACTGTTTTGTGTCATTTCCAACAATGTCCTAATAACACCACTACTGTTAAAAGAGAACTAGCTTTTCATAAATAGTTGGAAAAATGATTAGTTGTTGAATCATAGTCTTTATTTACTGACTTACATGTTTATTACAGGCTAGAACAGCTTACTTCCTGCTTTAGCTATGCCAAATAATTAAGGATTTTCCACCAAATAACAATCAAGTGTAAAAAAAAATTTTTATGACAAGAGCAGGAGTGTTATCTGACTTATTGAATGTCAGTGGGTTCTCCAGTGGCCTCCTGTATCAACATCTTCAGACCAGTGGAGATGATGTCATCATGCTCCAGGTTTACCTGGAGTTAAAGCTTCCATAAACTGCATTAACTGGCTGATTAAATTTGTTTTGAGAGGTCTATAATTAGGGGATGTGATGTTGTTTTCAAAGAAAATTGCCTACGTGAATTTTTTTTACCCACCCCATGAAATCTCTGTGATTCTCTGTCATGAGAAAAAGTTGTTTTGGTGTGTTCATTAATGATTAAATAGGTTACGCTCAGATTGGTTATTGTTGTGATGAATAAGCTGCGTGGTGATTGGTTGGTTAAGTTAGGCCTGCAGAAGTTATCAGAGTTTATCCTGATATGGAGCATATTTCTGATTGTATGATTGACTGTATGAGAGAAATACATAAGCTCAATTCAAAGCTGTTGAATGAAGATAGTTTAGAGAAAGTCCAGAGAAAAAAACTGGACTCAACATTGCTCAGACAGAAAGTTCAATGTTTTAGAGATCCAGCGTTCAATAATCCAAACTTGGCCGGCGCCAGCAACAGCGTCGGCTGTTTGTGGAGCCGAGGACAGTAGCCGGAGGTTGCTGGGATTCCCCACCAGGGCAGACTTGGAGCAGGAGCTGTGGGGGAGCCACGACAGGTACCAGCCAGGTGTCCAAAGGATCAGATTCATGGCCGGGATACAAACAAGAGATGCAGCGCTGCACAAGTGGGCCAAGAAGCTGCAGAAAAAGAGTTTCAACTTCACTTTCACTGAGGAAGTGGACCCGAGGTCAACGAGAATCCCCCACAGAAACGGGACAGCATTTTACCTCCGCCGTAATCATTCTTAATTGGATCTTTTTTCTTTATTTTCTCTTTTTAAATTTCGCTCTGTTGGTCGGCATATTGCCTGACGTGAAAATGTTGGAGTTTATGGGCTGGAGCTTACAGGTTTTGTTTGTGATGCTGATATCTCCTCGTTTGACTGTCAGCTGCTGGAAACTTTCCAAGGTTGGAGAAACAATCTGGAGTGAAGAAAATTAAATTCATGGTCTTTAAAACAGCCTGATTTTTCTTCTTCATATCTTGCTAGTTAATTGATCCTCAGATAGAGGTCTGAACCTCCAGAGTCCAGCATAAAGCGGGCTGGTATTTGTTAATGTTGGAGGAGAACCTAAACGGATCCTTGTAAAGTGTCACGAAAAACTTGGCAGGTTTTCAGATTTTATCGTGTTTCAGTTGACTTTTTAAGTTGTGAAATTTACATATGAAGGAAGTGATAATATGATTTTAGGTTCACTGCATGTCTATTTGACTTGTCAAACTATCCTTATTTAACTATGCCGAGGTAAAAACGGATTTAAACTTCATGGGACCTTTAGCTGAGAAAAGCCCCAGTTGTCCTGAGCCCTCTCTTTAAACACAACAGCTCACTGAAATTGCCCTCACATCTCTAAATGCCTGTTATACCGACTTAAGAGGTGCTTAACGATGAATAGATTAAAATTATACACCCATACAGTAATGATGGGTTTGATACAGAAATAACCAAAAATGTTGTTTTATTTTTCCCAAGTAACAGCGCAAATGGAGAGAAATGTGTGTGTTGTAAATAAAACACGCAGACATCCAAACATTACATATTAAAGTTGTACACTGATGGAGAAGGGTGGAAAAAAAACTAAGAATTACAACTCATTTTTCACAATGCTGTGGTTACCACTGTTACTTCATAATAAAGAGGTTTTTTTGTTTAAATCACAGCTAGTCTTTCTATGTGGAACTTAATGGAACATAATCTTCATTTTCTACCTCTGTGGATTTTCTCTGCAGTCCAACATCCTCCCACGGTCCAAACTGTTAGGTTATTCGATTGTCCAGAATGGCACTGTGAGTGAGTGTTTAAGGTTGTTTGTGTTATTTGTCTGAGTGTCCAGGGCGTATCCCAAATAGAAACGTGATGGATAGATGCTCACAGCTCATATACTAATTTCTTTGGATTGTGAGCGGAGTGTATCCCCACGCAGAGATTTCAGCTAACCAGCAGGTTCAAAACTGTAATGAAATAGATGCAATGATGATTAATCCAAATTCAAAGCAAATGACAAAATATAGAGGGCTATGTATTTAGGAAAAATAAATTAAACCCTTTTGTCATTTTTCACCTAAACCAATTAGACTGGTGAGTATTTTCAAAGCACTTCACTGACTATTAATTGCGACGCTTTTTTTCGCAGATGTTTTGTTCTCCAGTGCCACGGGGAGACACAGATCTCCCTTCTCAAAGGTGTTTTGTATTCTGAGAGTTCAAGAGTTGTTTCAACAACGATGTCTTGAGTTGAGTCAGTCGAGTTCAAAAAGTGAACTCGACTGAGATTTTGATCATTTCACAGTTTAGACATCCTTCTAAAGATGTTAGGAGATGTTAACAGTTTTAAGTGTAGGTGTCTGATTGAATGTGAGCTCAGTGTCTGATAGACTGGGACTAATTATATTAAATATATCAGTATCAGTATTCAGTAAAATTCAGGATGAAGAACTTGCAGCTAGGGGAAATTCACAAGTGACATGTAAGTGTCACTTGCATCCACTCTTGTTCCAGTATGCCCTATTAATTAGTATCTGGGGCCACTGGAAATACATCAGAAAGTAACACGAAAGCTCGGGCTGATATTATCTTCAAAGGGAAAATCTATCTCATATAAACTCATGAACGTAGCATAGATAAGAACATGATGCATCCGTAGCTTCTCAACACAAAAATACATGCAAGGCTGTCATCATACACATTTTCTAACCCTTTTTAATTGATAGAATAAAAAGTAACCCAGTAATGTTTTACAGCAAATTAGACACAGGGACCCTCGCTTACTAATGACATTAGCTGGGACCTGATTTTTTTTTTTATCCATGTTTTTTTTTTTATGTCTCGTGTTAACCCTGAAAAGTTGCCTGGATACATAATTAAAGAAATTATTTATAATGTATTTTCATGATCTTTAAAGGAGATTGTAGAAAAGAGTGTGTGCAGGCTCTAATACACTTAAAGAAAAGTGATTTAATCGTCTTAAAACATATATTTTCATGTTAAGTCTTATGTTGTTTCAGAATAAAGCAGCTTATATTTGACTCTCATCTGCTCTCCAGGTTGCTCCCACAACCTCAATGTATCACCAACAAAGTGAAATACCAGGAGAGCTGGTCATCACACCTTCCTGTAGTATCACCCCAAGCCAAAAAGCGGATGACGACTGGCGCAGCGAAGTCGCCGATGACAGAGGAAGAGCATCTGTCAATCACACAACTCAGAAGCAGCCCTCCCATCAGGTCCAGCCACTGCCTCTCTGCAAGGCGCTGTGTGATTTTGACCCAGAAGAAATGAATCTAGAAGACAGCAAATATTGTCTCGGCTTCCTCAAGGTCTGTCACTCAAACTGCTAACTTAACACGACAGGAAAAGCTCATCATCATTGGCTGCAGTCATTAGTGTGTGCACAGTCACCGTGCACACACTAATGACTGCAGCCAATGACTGGTTGTCACGCCAGCCACTTACACCATTACCTCACACATGCACAAGCAAATCATAAATTATTTTTCATGAGTAATAAATAAGGAGACATGAACAATAAAATTTTCCCATGCAACAGGAATGCAACATTTGATGCTATTTCATCATCTCATCTCTACAGCTAATTTGAATTGGCTATGTGGTTACCAAAGAGTCATTTTTCTGTTCATTAGTAATCAACAAGTCAGGGCAGATTTGAATCAATGATTGGACAATGGCATGTAAAAAGGTGTTTCTATTAGTAACTGCATCTGTAAAACAACCAAAAAAAGAAATAATCCTAAAACAAACGTTAAAAATGACTCATGTCTTTCATTTTAAAGCAGGATTATTTATTTTTTGGTCTCACAGGCTGTAAAACATGTTCTACATGCAGACCTCGCTTATGTTTGAATTTTGCTCCTTATGCTTTCCATTTCTCAACATTTGCTCATTACAAGCATAGTATTCTATTTTCATCAGTCCACAGGACTTGTTTCAAGGGCGTTCTCCTCAGTAGGACAGTGCTGCACCAGTTCAGAGTCTGCTGAACCTTCAAAAGGTCTTTACCAGTCAAAAAAGGGGATTCTGATTTTCATATCTAGCAGTGCTATGAGTAGTTGACTTTGAATGTTTTCCTTGTTTTCCAGATCTCTAGTTGAACCCCATCTTGCCTTCTAACAGCTATTTCTTAATTACTTTTTAAACTGAAGAAATGGCTAATTAATGTCTGAGGTTCAGTTTAGATTTTTTTTTTTTCATTAGAATAAAAAGCCATTTGGAGGATTTTTTTTTCTGCCTACTTAAATGTTCATCTTAATTTTTAGCAGTGATGCCTAAATCATTAAATCCCTGTTTAATTCCAGCATAATTGGAATTGTATGAATACTGTACAAAATTATTACAAAGACTAGATAAAGACGCCCGTTGTGAATAATTGTTGACCAGCTTTTGTGCTTTTTCAGACACAGTCTTTTTCTAATATGTCAGCTCGACATATTAGTTTAACTGCTCCCTTAATAATGAAATGGCTTAGTGATGGATGCTTAACCAGTCATCCAGCATAACTCTGCTTTGGTTTTTTCAGGCATGAATTTGTAGTAGTTTATGATGATGCATAGTATAGGAAATTCCCAACAGCATAAACGCATAATGGTCAATGCTTTATGTGGGCTATAGCGTTTTCTCTGAGCAGAAACTGAGACTTGTGGAGCTGAGGTCACAGACCTGTGCAGCAGTGGTTGTTGCTTACCCTGAAGGATTTTTTAGGCTGTTATATAAGAGCCTCAGTTCTTGTGTACTCTCCATTAAAACACACTTGAGCTTGCCTTTTTTTTTTTTTCTATGCAGGTGGTCAAATGGTTTTTAGAGGCTAGCTGCAGAAAGCACTTGGCCTGCAGACACTAAGGGAGCTGATGTCACATGCTACATCACAAACACAGTGCTCCAACTGTTCCTTTGCTGAGTGCTCAGTCTCCGGGGCAACTCTGTTTTAACCATCTGGCATTCTGTTTTGTTGGTGCTTTCTATGCATCTGCAACTTATTTATGGTTTACAGGGGGACATCCTAACTATCATCAGACGAGTGGATGAACACTGGATTGAAGCCAAGCTTGGAGAAAAAGTTGGAATATGTCCTCTACAGTTTACAGAGGTGATTTTTTTTTATTTTGTTCACTCTTCGTTTTCTGAGTATGGGTTTTGCACCTTCTGTTTTTAGCATTTTGATGTGACCACAGCCGGTTGAATCAAAGATGTTGTCACTGGAATGCCTTTAGTTCCAGGTCACCCTCTGGATGTTACCCTGACTTTCTTTCAAACCTTTGATTCATCAGTAGATGTCACTCCTTTGCTGCAAAGTGCTGAGGCAAAAGGTTAATCTGTGAAGTCCTGCTGCGTCTGCAGCTGCTCATTAGTGTGTGACTATGTGGCTTACTCAGGTTTGCAGAGCTTGCTTAGCTAGCTGGCTGTCATTTGTTTTCCTTTGTACTTTCTGCCTCAAAGAATTAACTTCATCCATGCTGGGGGAAATTGCATTTGTTCTTACAGTGGGGTCATTGTGATACTACTGAGTTCTTGTTTACCTCCCCCAACTCATCATTAGTTTGCAGTAGTTTTTTCTTTAAATAGCCTCCCGTCTTCATGCACTTGCTTTTGTCTTGATGTCTCTACCTAATGCCTTACCTTAACGATGCTCTTCGTATGCCTCTACCCCTGCATGTATATCATTCCTTCTTCCCTGTTCCTTCCCTCTTCTCCTCTACTCCCCTCTCCTCTTTAAGCCCGTCTGTCTCTCCTTGTGTTGTGCAGCCAGGCGTGAAGACCCAGTAATGCTTTCTCTGCTTGGGTGGCATAACAGCACATCAATGTGCCGAGTGAAAGCATTAACCCTGCTATGCCTGTCTGTCTGCCTGCCCATCTGCGCAGCTACTTTCTCAGCACCAGTCAACCCTTCCTGGCTCATTGAGTGGTACTTATCATCCTGTCAGCCTGCCCGCCTCCCGGTCCGCCCGTCCAACAAGTTGTAGGGGTGAGACGAGTAGTGATAAGTGGGTGTGTTTAGACAGCCGTTATGCTGATCAGCAGGAGCAGAGGTTGACAGGCACTAGTAGAAGGTAGGAACGAGTTGAAGAGGATTTTCTTGAGGATTGTGGAGTCTCCGATTGGATTCCTCATGATTTTTGCATTTGCTAATCTTTTTGAATTCATCTATTTCAGCCTAACTCTGCTGCTGCCAAACTGTTAAAGGGAAAGAGTCGGAGTGGGGGTGACTCAGCAGAATCTCAACATCAGACTGGGAGCGGGGGCAAAGACAAGGCCACTGACACATCCAACAGGACAGGCCATTACGGAGCCCCTCGGGTCCCAGCTAAGACAACCATCATCAATGCTTTACCTCTTCCCAAGCATCGAAAACAGTCAGCCAGCAGCAGCAACAACTTTTATCAGGCATTCACCAACAGCAGCACTTCCAGCAGCTTCAACCATAGGAGTCAGCCACAGCGTGTCCTGTTGCCCTCTGCTACACGGAGCAACTCGTACCCTTCTCGAGTGAATTCTCGGCGAGTTAGCCGGTACTCTGACCCTGACAGACGCCATTCACTGGTAAGTGGTATGACCCGGTCCTCATGCATTTCTCTCTGCTCTCTTCTTATCAGCTTTAACTTACACGTTTGGCTTTGGTTTCTTTATTTGCACAGATGACATGTAGTTTGCCAAAGAAACAATGGCTTTCTGTGTGATAATAGAAGTGTTTAAATTAGTAACTAACAAAACAAGTTGGCCTCAGTAGTGCAGGGAGGGACCCATTGCGCTAAGGTGAATGACAGAATGCCAAAGACATAGCTTTTGTCTTGGTTGTAAAGTGATTAAGAAGCTGTTATTAGAAAAAGACACGTGGAAAAGAAGTAGATAAGAAAGTTTGAAAAGGTCTTTAATCAAGTGTTGTGTCTTAGTCTAAAAAAAATAAAATCAGTACAGCTGGAGAGAAAAGAAGAACACTAGCTGACTAAAAAGACATATAAAGAGCCGTTTTAATTGCCTTTATTACCTTCAAAGCACATCGCCACAGAAAAACGACATGGTAACCTTTACTTTTATTTTGTGACGTCAGCTACCTTAACAACAGAGGTTTATCTCGAGGTTATCTCAGAGTTTAACAAAGCTTCTGCACCCTGAGTAGTAGCTTTTGTTCCCCAAGTTGGATTGGTGTTTCACTGTTATCATACTATTGAAGTTCTTGAAGCAGATGAAGGGATTGTAAAATACAGCTCTTGACTTTTAGTGGCATTAAGAAGCTGCACAATGCACGCAGCATGTCATGGCATGCTGTGTGCACATTCGTTATAGCTGAAACATTTTGATGGATATACAGCATTTCAAAACAGTTACAAGCAAATGCCAAGAGTTATTACTATTCATGCACTTAAAAAACTATACAACTGACTACCGTGAGTGTGGCATGGATTCTTAGCTGGTGCATGAGTGCAGTGGCATTATGAAAGCCTTTGAAGACTTTAATGATATAGCCAGCTGCCCTGCCCCTGAGAAAAATAATTTCCTTTCATTCTGTTCAAATTTTGCAGCTCTACCCTGCAATTATAAGTGTCAGAGCAAAAGAAAAAAAAAAAAAAAAGAAAAGAAAAAAGTTAAATATCTTACTGGGTTGAGGAAGTCATGGGAGGAAGGGAGGTGTAAGACCTAGGACCTGAGATAGGGAAGAGGAAAATGGGAGACCTAAAACAGGAAAGGGGTGGGGGTGGGGGCAGAAGGAAGAAATACATGGAAAAAACATGGCATAAAACTGGGAAAAGAAAGAAAAAAACACAAAAGTAGCAATGGGCATGAAGGCAAAACCCAAGAGAGAAAGGAGGAGGAGGAGGACAAATGAGAGATAGATGTGGAGAGTGGGAGGCTTGGAGAGTCCCTCAGTACGTCTGCTTATCTCTCTCATGCTGATGAGTCACTTGTAAAGTTGGTTACATAATAGATCCCGCCATGCTCTGCCTTCAAACTTTTTCCTCTTCACTAAGCAGGTAACACTTCACATCACTGGGGCAGTAACGACAGAAAAGCCACACACTCTGCTTTTTAAAGGAGCGCAGGGCCGCGTCACTAAGGCTGAGCCTGAGCCTCCCCGGTGACCAAGCCAGCATGTGTGCTATTCTTAGTGTTGCATCCCATCAGCTCTCACCTCTGGCTTTGCTGTTTGACTGAGAGCTACAGCTTTCCTCCCACTATGGTTTAAATAATGTGTAATAGTGTGAATATTGGCTTGGTTATGTAAGAGAAAAGTTTAGAATGGAAATGAGCCAAAAGCTGTGTTGTTACTGAAAAGTATCCACCATCATTGGTCCTGCTTGCAGTCGTGATCGAGAGTGAGAGATGATTACATGCAACAGCTGAAACAATTGGTTTCAGTTGTATAGAATTATTTTTGCTTTAGTAGGATATAAAAGCAGTAAAAATGTAGTGAAGGGCAGTGAAAACAACACAAGCTACTGCTCTCAAATCTTAAACCCAACTGGAGAGAGACCTCCACAGTAATAACAATCACAAAGCTGTGATTGCAGGATCTAGAGTGGACATGGGGCCTCATCGTATTTATAGTCTAGTTACGTCTAATGCAACTCATGTTTGACCACAGAGCTCTGCAACTATTTATGAGACTCTCGAGTCAATGTCATATATTTTCGAGGAGTGCGTTTAAAGGAGTCATAGTTGGTGATTAATTGCTGAAGGAACAACAGTTCATAGGTTATCAGATGCTTGTTTAAAGTGACTTTCAAGTTTCAAGTTGTTTTTTTGTTTCTTTTTTATGTTCCAGCTTCCTAAATTGGCCAGATTCCAGATTTTCCTTTATTTCTGCAGCATTAGGACCTTTGAGGTG
This sequence comes from Arrhamphus sclerolepis, assembly GCA_037176975.1. NCBI lineage: Eukaryota > Metazoa > Chordata > Actinopteri > Beloniformes > Hemiramphidae > Arrhamphus > Arrhamphus sclerolepis. Next base: position 2,810 of record JBAMYA010081165.1, on the reverse strand, counting down.
TGGGTTTTTAGATGAATGCTGACTTTTTCCATCGGCCTGCTCACTGCTTGACATTTAATATTTCAAATTAGGAACTAAACGTATAAAATAAACTTTCTTAGAGTAATCCATGGATTAAACATCTTGAGTGAGCTTACTTATTGAACTCTCCCTTACCCTTCTGTTTCACCTGGATGCAAGCTGCACCAAGAGGCAGCGTAGTAAAGCTGAATTAGGCTGCCTGGAATATATCAAGTTAGAACAGATCCCGACATGAATAAAATGTAATCTAGTTCATCTGTCTATTTATCTCTTTCTGCAGAAGCACATATCTGCTGTAATGACAGGACAGTTTTCATGCTTTATTTCACACACACACACACAAATGAAAAAGATCAAACTGATCAGGTGTTAATGTCTGTCTCAGTTTGACTGATTTGGCCTGAAAAGCATTCTGATAATATTTTTTTCCACATCCTCTTTTTGTTTATGTTGCCTGGCGGTAACTGAAAAATGCTTAGGTTGCTTCATTTTGACTATTCACAACAAATGTGAATTTACATGATGAAAATTCTAATCATGGTATAAATTTACATAGAAATTTACATTTGTGTGAAAACAATAAACATGTTCATGTTGTCAAAGTAAATGACAGTAAGTAAATATTAAGGATCAAGCAGAAGATGAAGACTTTCCCCAACACCGCATGTCTCAGGCCACTTATTTAACCAATGAGCATGTAGATGAGGAAACAGTCATATATTTTTCCATCATGCCCTGGGGGTTTACAGAGAGCTAAGACCAACTACAAAACAAACAAACAAACAACAAAAAAAACCCTTCATCCACCATGATTAGGTGAGCTCATCGTTGATGTCAGCATGATGTCACAGTAGGTCAAGATCAAGCTGGAGAACAGTCACGTCACACTCCCAACTGTGCAAGCCTTGCCCGTCTGGAACAGGACTAATATTAGCAGGACAAATTCGATACATTTGTTTGGACCGTTCCACACAAAATACCTATCTCTGAATTACCAAATGTCATTGCTGCCCATCATTTTTTTATTCCAACAAAAACAGCTTTTTATAGTCGCTTTTCACTCAACTAAAATATTTTGCATGAAACGAGTAAAAGCATCATGCACACATATGATGATATATATGTGTATATATATATATATATGTGTATATATATGTATATATGTGTATATATATTTATTTTTCGCACAACATTTCGCAGCGGTCATTGCCAACATGAAATCTGTGTTTTGCTTTTGCTGCAGGTTTGCTCTTACTCAGTAAACTGCTGCTGCTGTCTCATGTTTGAAGTTTTTTAAAGTTTTTCTGTAGATAATCGTATGCCTCATGTTGCGCTCTAGGATGCCTTGATAGTCTTCAGATGATCTTGAAACTGTTTTTTTTTTTTTTTGAAGTCCTGTTTGATCTTGTTCTGTGGAACCCATTCTTGTTCAAAGGCCAACAAACCGTGACTCCTCTCTTTACTTCTCCATGTGGAGTGCTGTGTACACCAGGGTTTGCCAATCCAGGTCCTCGGGTACCCACTCTCCCTCAATGCTTTATGCTGACTTTACACTTAACGACTATTTTAAGTTAAGGTTGCAGACAAATTTTTCACAGTTGGAAGAAAACCCTTAAAGCTTGAATTTAGCTTGAATTTGGACACACCCCTTGGTGTCAGTCATTAGGTGTGGTGGCAGTCAGAGGCACTCTTTTCCACATCTTGGCAGTACAACAAAACACACCTGATTCACGTGAATGGATCATCTTCTTTGTTTGACATCAAGCTCACACAGGCTTGTTAATAAATTTAATCCAGCTGAGCAGGGTGACACCTGAAACTTGCAGGGCAGCGGCACCCAAGAACCAGGACTGAGAAATACTGAAGAGAAGAGAAACGCTTAGAATGGAAATGATCCAAAAGCTGTGTTGTTACTGCAAAGTATCCACCACTATTGGTCCTGCTTGCAGTCATGATTGAGAGTGAGAGCTGGTTACATGAAACAGCTGAAACAATTGGTTTCAGTTTTATAGAATTATTGGTGATGATGCCAAACTATGCAGCAACTTTTTAAATGGGCTGTACAGCTGATTTTTCTTTTTTTTTTTTTGCAATTTCACCAAATTTGTCCAAGCTATTTTAGAATATGCCTGTAACATAAACAATAATCACTTAATACTTACAATAGTTACTTCATGAATACATATTAAATACTTATTTACTGAAGAATGAAGCATGTAAAGGTAAAGAAAATTGTCCATGATGAAACACCATGAAACTTGTCTAATCAGCTAAATAACTGAAAGCTCTATATTTTCATGCTATTAATGTCTCATAAGTTTAAACAAACATGTTGGGCAATATTCTAAGAAACATATACAACAATTAGCTTATTTTTGTGATGAGATAAGTTATGAAAATGTACACTAATAACAGCTGGCGCTTATTAACATTGCTGTTTATTCAAAGAAAATAACAGTTATAAAATGGAAAGAGTTGAAAAGAATATTGTTTGGAAATAAAATCATGCTTTTGCAACTGGGCATTTTTATTTTTAATGTGAAAAACAGAACTGATTAATTTTGAAGTGTGTATCTCTTTATAAAACTGTCAGTAGGTGAAATGATGCTGCTCTCTGTGGGTGCGTGAAAGATAAAGCCAGTATTTTATTTATTAGTTTATTTGTGATAAGAACTTTATGGATGATATGCAGTGAATATTTACGTAGTAGATGTGAAAACTTTTTTTTTTTTTTTTTAAATCTTTGCCTACACTAAAAGGTTCGAGGTGGATGATTTTTCCACGTCATA
>JBAMYA010081155.1:0-23337 GCA_037176975.1 Arrhamphus sclerolepis | reverse complement strand
TGGGATAGACTCCAGCAGACCCCCGTGACCCTGAACAGGACATAGCGGGTATAGATGATGGATGGATGGATGGATGTTCCTGTCTCTCCTATGTGTTTTTTCATGTTTTGCATTTCACATATGACGTTGCATTTTTGGTCCTAGTCTATCTTGTCTTTTAGGTGAGCTAAGAACTGGTCAAGTTCTGTGTGTGGTTTTGTTGTTGCATTGTTTTTGTGTTTCTTCATTGCCGTCTGTAAACCCTCACTGATCTCCCTGATGTATGGTATGGTCACCATGGTGACCATGGTCATCATCATTCTGTTTTCCTTTGTTTTGTTTTTTTTTACCTCCTGTGCTCCTTTGTTTATGGCCCATTTTGGATTTTGGCAGTGTGTCAGTGTGTGTCATATATGTTTCTCTTCCTTCCGGTCTGTCCTCCTCAGAGATGATCCTGGCCCGTTCATAAAATGTCCTGACCACACACATTTTGTGTGCTGTTGGATGTTCAGATGTCCAAAGAAGGTATTGATCTGTGTGTGGGGGTTTTCTGTGTACTGTATTTTTTATACTGCCATCTTCTTTATGATGAGTTTTCATGTGCAAGAAGTTTATTCCCTCCTCGTGTGTGAATTTGATGTTTCCAGTGCTGTCGATGTTGTTCAGGTGATCCGTGAGGTGTTGTGTATGTCCAGACTTGATGTTTTCCAGTGTGTCATCTACGTATCTTTCCCAGAGTATTGGTTTGTATTGTGAGGCTGCTGTCATCAAGACTTTTGCTTCCAGATCTTCCATAAAAAAACTGCTCATTATGGCTGATAGCAGGTCTCCCATTACGAACCAGCTAGTCTCAATTGCAAACCAGTGGGCCTCCCATTACGAACCAGCGAGTCTCCCATCACGAACCAGCGGATTATCGCCCCAGACGCTGCCACCCCCTCCATAAAGTAGCATTTATGTCAGTTAGGTCTCTCGGTCCAACCTAGCCTGCACAATTTAGGAGTTGTGTTCGACAGGGACATGTCCCTGGACCACCACTGTAAACAGTTGGTGAGAAACCGCTTTAATCACTTATGGAATATCGCTAAACTGAGGTCCATGATCGCAAAACCTGAGATGGACATGATAATCCATGCCTTGGTGTCATCTTGCATTGACTACTGCAACAGTCTTTTTATGTGTTTTAATAAAAAGGCTCTAAATCGTCTTCAGACCGTACAAAACGTAGCAGTGAGGCTCATTACGGGCTCCAGGAAAAGGGAACATATGACACAGATTTTATATTCTTTACACTGGTTGCCGGTTGTATTTAGGATTCATTTTAAGATTTTAGTGCTCACTTTTAGAGCTCTCCAGGATCAAACTCCTTCATACATATCAGAGCTTTTGAGACCCTACTTTCCCTCACGCTCCCTCAGGTCATCAGATCAAAAACTCTTGATGGCCCCTCGCATTCATTTTAAAACGCGTGGTGATCACTCTTTCCAGGCCAGTGCTCCTCACCTCTGGAATGTACTTCCAGTTACTTTGCAGACCATAGAGGTGACTGACAGGCCTTCCAATGATGTTGGCGTCTCTGGGGCCTCTGTGAAGCTATTTGCTGTGTATGTTTTATGTTTTATGTTGTTTATCTCTGTATTTTATTGCTTTATTGATGCTGTAAAGCACTTTGTGATTTTATCTATGAAAGGTGCTCTATAAATAAAATTTACTTACTTAAATTTCATAAAATTTGTGACTTTTGTCATAAAACTGGGCCCTTTTGTACTAAAATCCCAAATTTTTCTATTATAATCACAAACTTTTTATTTTTTACTTTTTCATTTAAAAAGCTAATTTTGTTGTTGAATTTTGCAATATAACAGCTTTTGTAAAAAATTAAGTGAATTTTTGTCATAACATTAAAAAAAAAAAAAAAAATATATATCTATATATATATATACAAATATAGTATATATATATATATACACACAAATATAGTATATATATATATATATACACACATATAAAGCAGATTTTGAAAGATCAAGACTTTTATTCTACAATTAAGTCACTTTTTGACTTAAAATTAGAGTTATAAAATACTTAATTTTTGCAACATTTTGACATAAAATTGCAACAGTCTTAAATAGCAAATTTTGCATAATTTCAACTTCTTTTTTAGTGAAGTTAATTTTACAAAAATCCAGAGTTTTTATAAACGTGAACGTTGTTTGCTAAATCATAACTCTTAGGCCTAAACTAACTGCTCTCAACCACAGTTATGTCACTATGTGATATCAATACTGCATCAAACAGGCAGTCGCATTGAAATCTTGTCTTTGCACATTTTCACGGGCCAGTTAAAGTGTAGTGGCTCGCTGGGTTTGGCCCACGGGCCTTAAATGTGACGCCAGCAGCCTTTGATGAACAAGTGTGAGAGATGGAGCCTTATTTTATGTCACTGTATCAATATGACACAGATTTCTGGAAAAGCACAGAATTAAATCAATTAGCAATTATTATTTTGTGTAGAATTACAGCAAAAAGTATACTCTGGACAACTCATCAGGCCATCAAAGCCCTATAGCAAAGAAAAATTTAAGCCAAGTTTTTTAAAAGTTGGCCCATTGAAGGTTTGCATCATTTCCCTGAATTAGTTTAAACTGAATAAATGCGGCTGGTGTTGTGGTCAGTAGGTGAGATTATAGGCAAGATTCTGTAAGTTTGTAACTGGTTGTAACTTTGACTCCATAAGAAGAACTGGACAAATCAAAGAAGAAATGCTACATGACATCACCATAGGTTTTTTTTTGTTTTTTTACAAAATGACTCTGAAGCCTCTTTTTCCTTGTGCAATGTACTGAATAATGTTGCAAATGTTCAGAAGAAGCAGGGCTGAGAAGCCAGCTGAAACATCAGCAACATCTGCACCTGGACCTCCTGTCTCAAAGGCCATTTCACTGGAGACATCAGAAATACCTGCTCCTGTAGACACTTGGTTGTCACAAGCTGCCTGCTGCTTAGTTAAGTTTGGTCCTCAGACCTTTACAGACCAACCAGCCATGGCAGTCTGTTGGTTCACTTACCAGCACAACAAAACATATGACACGCTTGTTGGAGATTTGATTTTGATTTTTATTAAGTTACTGCAAAATATTTTACTTTTCTTTGTGGACAGTATTAGCCCACGATATTTAATGTTTTGTCTCTTTATCTTAATTTAATTTGTTAATATTCTGCGTTTCAGGTGTGCAAGACATTTGAAAATCAATACAGGAACTATTCAAGGCAACTTGTGAAGAATATATATATTAGTTCAAAATTTTGTTGTCAAGTCATTGTAATGATTTGGTACAAAATGAAAGCAGCAAAGATCTCGCCTTTGTCAACAAACGCGTGAAATTGTTAAAAGCAGCATTCCTCAAATATAGACCAAAATCAATGTGCATGTTTGTTTCACTGTTGTTCATCTTAAGATGTATCTGCAGGAACAATGTTACAACATAGCACCTGAAAAACCATCTGAAATCCTCAAGGCCAGAACTTCTTGTTGGTGGTAAAATGTTGACTGTCCCTATTTTTTGTGATATGTCTTGTGGTGAAGTGATTTTAAGTGCACTATTTGATCTGGTTCATTTCCTGGCCCGACAAGCAATATCTCAGTGTCAAGACATTGACCTCCATGTTGCCCCCAAAGCATTCATGAGTGTGTGATTGTGTGTGTGGTTAAAAAAAACCAACAAAACAGTGCCTAGACTGAGTGGAAGGGCATCAGTGTAGATGTCTAATGACTAAGAGAGTGCTGTGTGAATGTGGTGAAGAGTAAAGCACTGCAACAAGACAAAAAAGCACTATATAAATACAGTCCATTTATTAACAAATATCTAGGGTTTATACTGACAGCAGAGTTTATCAATATTATAATTAGCATTATCATTATTATTATTAATTTGTATCATCCATTCCTTCCACACTTCTGATTTAGGTTTGTAAATTTCAACTATATTGCATGAAAAAAAATTAAGTCACCAAAACTATTAGTTATGTGTCTAAATGCCTCACAATTAAATCAATTGTTTTAATTGTGGCGCTAAACATCATCCCAGAAATCTACGTGCACCACCAGAAATTTTGAATTTGCTCAGCAGGACCATCTACCTCCGTTCAAGCTCATTAATACGGGATTCCTGAGTGCAGTGGAAATGGCAGCACGTTGTATTTGGAAGTCCTAAAAGCAGCGTACTGCTGCCCAGTGGATACCATTTTCACGGTACTCAGATATCCTTTATTATACCAGTCGTAAAAATGGAATTAATCGATGGATCCCATTTGCATTTCATTGGCGTCTCCCTACAACACTCCAGTTGACCTTGTTCATGGCTCTGATTGGTTGCACTGCCAACCAATAGCATGAAGAGGCAGATTGAAAAGCAACAGTTGTTCCCACCTCCTGGATGAGGAGGGCCTATGGCCTGTTTTCTGACCCCACATCTGTCCACATGTGGGTCTGAACTATCAGGCTAGCTGAACATGTTGTTTTTTTTTGTATTTCAAAACCTACTACAATGGAAAATACTGATATTATAAATAATAAACTGTGTAATAAAAAGTAAAAAAACATTAGCCTGTGTTGCAGATCAAAGTAAAAGTCAAATCAATATAGAAAATCTCACCAGATTACATCATTATAGCAGTTTAGCATTATTGTCCAATTGTAAACATTAGCTACCTTCACCACAGGCTTATAAATAGATAACAGAGGAATACAGAATAGCAGAATCAGCAATGTATTAATCATCTGACATCCAGAATTAATAACCATGTAAACAGATGACACTTATTGATCAAGTGAACTATTGAATAAAACGTAATAATGAATTGCACAGTCACAATCAGTTCTACTGTGGGAGGAAAAAAAAATCCTGAACTGCAAGTCGTGATATGCTCTCAGCCTGCTGTCATTCAAAATCTGTTTTGGTTGTTTTTGTTTTTTGTTGTTGTTGTTTTTTATGTTTGCTTATTTGTTTTTTTTTTTCCTCCTTCCACAGACATCTTGTTGTCTTACCATTTATTTTTCAGGATCCATAGCAGATACAATTTTCAGTGTTTAGATGACTTAAGGTTTAACTATTTTCTCAAATAACAGCCAAAGAACGCAGCATTTGAATAAAATGTTTTCACCGAGTGAAAAAAAAAGAGAAAAACTCCATTATGATCTCTTGTAAAAAAACAAACAAACAAACAAACCAAAACACTCCAGAGCTTTCAATCACTTCCATCAATGCATCAGGATGGAACGAGGTACAGAGACAGACAAAGAACGGTGCACTGAAATGGCATTGCTGGCCTTCCTCCATCTAACCTGTCTGGACAGCCTCAGATAGTTTAACCCGTAATATCTTTTCCTGTCCAAGAAAAGCCAAGAAACACAACAGGGAGAGGAGATATGGGAACATGAAGAAAAGCAATGCTTTCCATCATTACAAAAACACAATATTTCCATCAAAGGCAGCCTGCTGAAACTTACTTTTACATCCACAACCACCATTTTCATAACAGTAATCCCTAAATAAAAGAAATTAACATCATACCTTTTTCCTTTCTCACTTACAGATTCTTCAGCGTATTCTTTTATCTTTATCAGTTTTTGGGATACGTTGTGGGATGAAGTAAAAGATGGATCCAGGTTTTCCAGAAGGCCTTCTCTCCCTGCTGTTCTCTTCAGCAATTGTCAATCTTTAACCTCAGCTGCAAGCTACCGATTGGCTTGAACACCACATGGAGGTACCTGATTGGGTGCTCATCTCGGTGTGCAACACAGGCTCTCTTCTCCCCGCTTTCCTCAGCTATAGTGCTGCAATGCAGAGAGGACTGATCCTTGATTTGGCTACAAAACACCTAAAAAATCTTGTTCCTTGTCCCTTTACAACCTCATGTGGACACATACTGGCTGCTTGCTTTCTGTCAGACGTGTAAAATGCCACCCTACAGGCATGACAGGGAGAGGATCACGTTCCCTCCCTCACCACACTCAGCCAGTGTATGTGTATGACGTCCATTTTGAAGATACACTCTCTCACTCCCACTCTCTCTCTCTCTCTCACCACTGCACACAGCACGTACACGCTGCACCATGCAAATCGGTTGCACAGGACTACATGCTGCTTGGTATACGTCTCAACATGCAGAGTTACAGCTCTGACCTAAATGGGGGACACAAAGACATGCCTGCAGAAGTCACAGGCCTCCCAAGGAGCACAGAAGCCATCAAGCTCATAATCCCTGATTAATGCTTCGACAATGTGCTGTACATCCTGCCTGGAAATCTGACCCTGAAGAGAATGATCTCACCTTACTGTTAAAGGAAAGCTTCCCTTTTTTTTTTTTTGTGACCAAGAAGAACTTTACAGGTGTGAATCTCAACAGGGCACACGACTGAAACACACTGGTGAAAATGCAATACAGCCCAAACTTACACTACTATCTACACGTACCCAAGTTGTCCTAGTCAGTGTTAATTTTCTTGGATTTTCCAACCTCATCCATCCGTCCATCAACTTCCTCTTATCCGGGCTCAGCTTGCGGACCACCCCGAACCACTTCATCTAGCTCCTCTTGATGTGGAGGAGCAGCGACTCTACTCTGAGTCTCTCCTGGATGAAAGGAAGAGTCCATCCACCCAACAGAGGAAACTCATTTCAGATGCTTCTATCTGTAATCTCATTCTTTCTGTCGCTACCCACAGCTCATGACCATCGGTGAGGGTAGGAACAAAGATGGACCAGTAAACTTGCCTTTTGGTTCAACCCCCTCTTCACCACAACCACCCAGTACAGAGTCCTCATTACTGCAGACGCTGCACGGATACGCCTGTCACTTCCATTCTTCCCTTACTCGTGAACAAGATCCCATAATATTTAAACTCCTCCACTGGAGGCAGAACTTATTCTACCCTTTTCTGACCGAGAACCATGGTCTCACGTTTGGAGGTGCTGATTCTCATCTTCACCACTTCACACTCAGCTGAATCCCACTCCAGTGACCCGATGCCAACAGGACCACATACCAAAACCACCAAACCGGATCCCCTCTGCTCCTTGACTGCACCTAGAAATTCTGTCCATAAAAGTTATTGGTGACAAAGTCCAACTCTCACTGGAAACTAATCTGACTCATGACCATCAATGAGGACCAAACTGTCTCTCCGTTTCTATGTGGACTGTATAGCTCGTAACAACGGACCCAGTACTCCGAGCACCCCGAGAGACACCCGAAGGAACACGGTCAAAGGTCTTTTCAAGGTCCACAAAACACAAGTGGACTGGTTGGGCAAATTCCCATGTTCCCCCAGGACCCCAGCGTTGGAGGGAGCATGGGAATTTGCCCAACCACCATGCAAATTATGTACACTCATGTGCAAAGTCTTAGACAACCATAGTTTTATTAAAGTTTTAATGGCCTCCACATTTATTTTTCACACTCTTTAAGGTATAAAAGAATATACAGAAACCTGGCTCTCTTAGAACTAAATATAATGAAATCTTAATTACCATCATTGTGAATATCTGGATTGGACCATTTTAAACAGTTACATTTGTGCTTGATTCTCAGGGACGTCACTTTAATACTGAACTTTGCTTGCAAAAGGATTTTGTTTTGAAATTGTATTTTGTGCCTGTGTTATTATTACATGTTGAGACACACACGACCAGCAATCAGCCAACCAGTTATATTATACACTCACTGGCCATATTCTTTTTCTGTTCGATTGCTTAACACAAAGACCTTATCAGACAACCACATGGCAGCAACTCCATGCATTTAGGGATGTTGACACGGTCAAGACGACCTGCTGAAGTTCAAACAGACCATCAGAATGAGGAATAAAGGGGATTTAAGTGACTCCAACAAACAGAGCAATGCTCCAAAACAGATACCAGATTAATCAAACTTTGTGAGTAGGTCTAATACAGATTAAGGTGCACCAATCCTCACACCATAATAGAATGAGGGGATTAAACACATTACCAGGCACTATAGAAAAAACACTGGGTGGTTGAAACCTGCTAACTCAACATCAGCCAACCATTTTAGACAGGCGATGATCTTACTGATTATAGTGCACATAATCTGTCCAACACCATCCAGTAATGATAACTCTCAGAATAATAATAATAATAATAATGATAATGGTGATGGTGAACAATAAAACAATATTCTAAATTCAGTCCGAAATATATTGAAATAAAAGAACAGCATAAGTAATAAGCTAGAAGAAATAATAATTAAAGAATTCCAACTATTTCCTCTGACCTTTGCTGATAAGCAACACTATTAAACACAAACAGAATCCAGCCTAACCTGTTTAATTTCATAAAGGCCCATCAAGCCTCTGGAGGTGCTGAAGATTCTGTGGAAAACCTTTTCAGAGGAAGTGCTTTCATCCTTCCTTCTCTCTCATACAAACAGTCAGTTGTTGGGAGCAGAGGGACAGAAAAGGGAAGCTTTCTAAAATGGCTGACACTCAGCAGCAGAGCCACACTGGGAGGCCGTGCACACCATTAAACTCTGGAGATACTACCAGTCTGTGATAAATAAGCTGCTACAACGTATTCAACATGCATACATTTTTATTTCATTTTAGAAAACTCCCAAACAGCTACAAGATTAGGCACTTCAAAGGCATGCTTTGTTCCATTTTTATTTGTATAAATTCACTAATATATATAAATATACAAAGGTTAAATGTACAAATATGAGTCATTTTGATCACTATAATCTTCACTTCATGGCTGTGTTCGTGTGGAAGACAATGGACCACTGTACTGTGCTGCTAGTTTGAGGCCTAAATTAAACTTGCTGTGCTGTCACTTTACCATCTGTTAATTCCTCTGGGATCTCCCCTCACCAGTGCTCCCTGTCTCTCCCATCCTGCTTCGTTCCCTCACAGGGCCTATCATCCTGACAACTAAGGCCAGGCACAGCTTAAAACACTGCTCTCCTGTGAACCTGACCAAAGAAAGCAGGTGTTCATGATCAGTAGACAATGAACATAAAATAACCTTGTACTTAGCACATTGCCCTCTACTGTATATAGCCACAGACCCCCCTCCCCCCTCCCCCTCCAGTAGAGGGTTGTACACATTTTTAGTACACATTTACAGGAGTGTAACATACTATGCATTCCCTCTACTCCTTGGCTCAGGGGTGACACATATTCTTCCCCCTCCCCCTGTCTGTCACAAAAACCTGTATTATTAGCCAGGCACAGATCACACACAGTGGCCGGTGCCTTATCAGCAAAGTAGTATATGTGGAAAAAACAAAATCAAGGCTTACCTCTGTGGATGCATGGCTAAAAACTGTGATATGTCAATGCTTATTAGAACATGGAGGACAGCCCTGTCAGTCCTCACCCTGCTCAGAGCACAGCCACGACTCTCCAAGCTGTCTGACTCGACTCTTCCAATAAAAGCAAGTCTGAGACTGGCCCCACGTGCAGGCCGAATGTAAGGACGCTGCTGATTGGCTGGTGCATTTCCTGTCTGCTTGTCTTTTGTTTAGCACAGGCGAGCTGAAACACATGCACTCTGAGCAAGAAAACCGAGGCCTGTCTCATGAAAATCAGCTACTGTACGCATAGAAAGACAACCACATCTGTTGCCATTTAATAATTTCACCATCGGGGAGACTTTTGTTGCAGGAGTCAGTAGTTATGTGGAGAAAAGGCCTGTGTATTCTGAAGGAGGGATGGGTCTCACAGGGTAAACTAGTCATTATGGGAAAAGTAGGAAACGTATACATAAATGAAAAGAAAGTCATGTAATAGATCCATACAGGCTTAATAACAATTTAAAAAAAAGCTAAATTAGAGTCATGCGATTCAGCTAACTGTGGCCTCTGAACTGGTATAACTGCATGTTTAAAATGCAGTCCAGATTACAAAACAACATGTTTTCCAGTTTCTTTTGTGTCCTTCAACAACTGAGAATAATTGTGTGGAAAAAATTTTCAGTTATTCAGAAGTAGTTTACCCATGTTCAGTTTAAATAATCTTAGGCTGCACAAGTAGATTTTCATTTAACTCTTTGATACACCTTCAAAAAAGCTTAGAATAAAGTGTGCGTAACAAGAACAGGCTATAGAAATGTTTAGAAAGAAAATATTAATGAATTTTCTAAAACTGCAAACTTTTTGTCATGACCCAGCTTCATGTTAGAATATAAAAACTACAATAATATTTTCAATATACAAACTGGATTATTTTATTATTGAAACTAGGTTTATGTGAAAAATGACAGCAACATTTATTTCTATGCATTTTTTATGTATTTCTTGTAATGTCAAAAATAAAATCACATTAAAGACCATTTGACACCCAAATGTGGACTAAACAAAAACAAGCCATAAAATGTTGATTAAAAAAAAAGGCAAGTTTATTTATATAGCACATTTCATACACAAATTCATTAAAATGAAATAAATTAAATATATATAAAATGAAATAAAAATAATTGAATGTATAATTGGACAGAAAAGAAGAACAACTAAACAAAGGAATGGGAAATCAGTAGTTTTCAGTTTAGCTGAATATTAAATGTGTCTAATTTAATGTAAATGTGTTCAATGTTGCAAAACATTTGCTATCAAGATTAAGTTTATTCCATCTATGTTCAGCATAGCAGCTAAATGCATTTTCACCCTGTTTGGTCCTAACTGGAGGTTCTACCAGCTGACTGCTACCTGAAGATCTCAGAGCTCTTCTTGGTTTATATTCGACCAGAAGATCAGCCATTTATTCTGGCCCCAGATTATTAAGTGATTTGTAAACTAATAGCAACACTTTAAAGTTTATTCCGTAGGTAACTGGTAACCAGTGTAAGGATCTCAGAACAGGAGTAATGTGTTCAGTTTTTCTGGTTCTAGTTAGGTGTTAGGGACCAACAAGTAAAGCAACAAGGACACAGAAAATAATTTCAAAAACTGGGTTTTTATTGACCCAAAGGTTCCAAAATTAATACCAAATCAAAAGAGTTAATAAACCAACTGCCCTATAAAAGACTTCAACTAGATATAATAATACTCAAAAAAATATAACTAACTCACACATCAAACTTAACTGAGAAAACTGACCTCTGACACATGAGGGTAAATAGTGGTTTGGCTAAACCAAGTAACACCCACAAATGGCTAACAATAACTAGACAAAACACAAAACCTAACCTCCCATAATCCAGTGGCACATGGTAGGGCCTGATGAGCCAGGTCCAGATTTAAAGTTTCTCTGCCCTTTTCTTCACCAGCAAAAGGAACTCCCCCATCATGGTAACACTGAGGCTTGAGCCATCACATACACCCCCTCTTGAGGACTCACGCTAGGGCGAGAGAGATCGTCAGCTGTGATGTTGTCCCTTCCTGGGATGTGCTTGATACTGAAGCAAAAGGGTTGCAGCACTAGATACCAGCGGGTGAGCCTGCCACTGGTATCCTTCATCCTCTCCATCCACTGCAGTGTCCTGTGGTTTGTTTCCAGGCTGAATTCTCTTCCCAGGAGGTAATACCAGAATGAGTCCAGGGCCCATTTAATGGCAAGTTGAATAACGAACCTCCCCAGGGAACAGCTTTCAACTGATATAGGCTACTGGACGCCTTTTCCCTGGTGAGCCCTGCAAAAGCATGGCCCCCAAACCCCTTTCGGAGGCAACAGTTTGCAAAATAAAGAGTTCATCGAAGTTGGGACTATACAACACCGGCTCCTTACCCAGTGACTGGCGAATGTCATAAAAAGCCACCATGGACTCTTCTGTCCACTGAATCTGGTGGGGACACCTTGAGCCCACCAAATCTATGAGTAAACCAATCCTGGTGGAGAACTGTGGTATAAAACAATGGTAAAAGCCTGCCATTCCCAGGAAGGATCTCAATTGTTTCTGGGTTAAATGCAGAGAATGAATTTCCCCAAGGGGATCAAAATTAGTATATCAAAAAAAAAAAAGTACTCTGTCTCATTAGCAGCAAAGATGCATTTTCATGAATTCACCGTAAGCTCACCAGCCTGGAGACGATCCAAACAGCCTGCAGATGTGACATGTGCTCCTCCCAGATATCACTGTGAATGAAAACGTCGTCCAGATAAGCAGCAGTAAATCCAGAGACATCACACAGTACCTGGTCCATTAGCCTCTGAAAGGTTGCTGGAGCCCCATGCAGCCCAGATGACATCACAGTGAACTGGAAGAGGCCCCATGGTGTTTTGAATGCTGTCAACTTCCTAGATCTCTCGGTCAGTGGGACCTGCCAATAACCCTTAAATAAATCAATTGTTGTCAAATATCTTCCTCCTTAATGACACATGAGGGTAACTTATATAGTAGTTCAGCTAAACCAAGTAACACCAACACCTAAAATCAAAACACAAAACCTAAAAACTCCCCGATAATCTGGTGGCACATGGTAGGGCCTGATGAGCCAGATCTAGATTTAAAGTTCCTCAGCCCTTTTCCACAACTTACTGGTTTATGAACGCACACTAAATAGCTCCTGCTCATAAGTCCGACATAAACAATAGGAATCAAGCCGAAAGTCCCTCTTTCTCTCCTGAATACATCTTTCTCGCTGCACCCTCGCTCTCTGTGTAATTGCTCTTTTTCGACAGCAGAGTGCGTAGTTCTGCCATTTACTAATTGACTGACTTATAATCAGGCTGTTCTTCATCCCAATAACATTGTTGTAAGCATGAAGGTTTTCTTTAAAGATCTCATAATGAATGAGTAGATGGCTTTTCCTCCATTTATGCTCAGCTTTCCTGCATTCTCAGTTTTGATCTGCAACAGCTGGACAGTTTCTCCACGGTGCTTTCTGCTTACCAGACAATACTTTTACCTTTTCAGGGGGAATAACATCAAAAATGTTAAGTGTTTTACATTCGAAATGATCAGGAATCACATCAACATACTCAGATCTTGGGCTCACTGATATAGACATGACTTCCATAAAAAGGTGAGCAGTCTGATCGTTTGTAAACCGTTTTCTCACAGAAACTGACTCCGTTTGGGTGACTGGAGAAACTGACACTTCAAAGAAAACACAGAAGTGGTCAGAAAGACCAACGTCTTTTACAACAGCCTTGGTGATTACCAAATCCAGCACGTTCCCTCATATGTGTGTGTGGCCTCATTTACATGTTGCAGCAGATCAAAAATTTCTAAAACACCACAGAATTCACTGGCAGTTTAATCTGTGGGATTATCAATGTGAATGTTAAAATCACCAACAATGACAATATGGTTGAAATCTGTTGTGATAACAGCAGCAGCTCAGAGACGTTGTTGATAAAACTTGCAGAGAACCTTGGAGGTCTGTAGACAATAAGATTTTTGGACTGTCTTTCAGCGCAACACACAGATTCAAATGATTCAAAATCACCACATTTTAACTGTTTGCACTGAAGAGAGTCTTTAAATAAAGCAGCACCACCACCTTTCCTGTTTGTTCCAGAAACATTCGATGAATTAAAGTTTGGAGGCACTGACCCAGTGAGAACGGGAACACTGTTACTATCATCTAACAAGGTTTCAGTTAAAAGCATCATATCAAGATTTTGCTCTCTAATAAAATCATTGATTAAGAATGACGTGTTGTTGAGAGATCGAACATTTAGCAGAGCTACCTTTGTAAAGTTAGTAGTGGGGACCTGAACGCAATCTTTAAAACGATTCATCTTTACTACATAATTTCTTTTGGGTGGCAGAATTACAGGTACCGCTCTCTTTCTAAGACTATAAACACAGGAATAGAGACAGCAGATGGAACACTGGGTCCCGGTTTGTCCTGAATGCATCCTTGAGTGTGATCATCATCACGACCTGGACCCAACACACATCAGCAGTCAAAGGGGAGGAGGTGCAGGGCGCAGTTTTTGGATGCAGGTTTTAAGGCTGCCTGAGGGCTCAGGACTAAAGGTGGAAGTGTGTGTAGAGGAGAAGTCAGTGATGACAAAAAAGGACATGGACAGGGAAGTGGAAGGGGTGTGAGCTTGGTCCTAGCAGTGACCAGCTCATTCATCTGGGCAGTTAACTCCAGAATTAGAATTCCCTGTATAAGCAAGCTGTCCAGGATAGCCGTATCACAGTCATCCCACACGTGACAGTGTGCTGTCCATGGTGCTGGAACTCTCGCTCACCCCAGCAGGGCTGTTCACCGTGCACACAGGTGTAACCTCACTACACCCCAACTGAAGGAAGTCCACCTCACAGGCACAATACGGTTTTAACAGGTACATGTGACACAACTGAGTTTTCCTTCTCTGCTCTGGCATTGAAATTAAATAATTCCAATCAGAGATCCGCTCCAGGGGTCTCATTTACAACTGTTGCATACATACAAAATGGGGCTTCAAACTTGACATGAGAACGTGCGGTCCGTCACGCAAACTCTGACCCAAGAGTACACCAGTTTTGGAGACTGCGACGCAGAGGTGGGGAATTGAAGCCACACTGCATCATGACTCCTCTCAGGCATTTCAGTTTATTCCATATCAAACTGTAATCATAGATCAACCTTACTATCAGCAGTAAAAATCATAGTGTTAATTAGCACTGGTGAGCCATGAGGACCTTTCAAATAAATAAAAACAAGGTCTATAAACCAACTTAAACCTCAAAAGTCTGCACAACATTTCATCAAAGTTTTTTCACCATCACATTCCTCTCCCTGATGATCACCAGGGTGATGTGTACAGATTAACACATAGATTGTAACAAGGTGTGAGGCAATCAGACTAATTGCTGTCAACATTTAAATACTGTGGTGACTCTCCAGTGTAATGCTGCATCATGGATGCACTGGTACTGCTGGAAGACCTGGAAAATGGGAGAAATAGGAGGGAACACAGGTTCACGGATCACCAGGATTACCTGGACCATGATGATGACTGGCTAATATGCTGATCTAGAGCGTTACTCTTGGATCTATTTGCTGAACTGAGTCCAGTACCGGAGATACTGACCCGCTGGAACCACACCATCCCTGTTCAGATCCAGACTGTGTTAACCACCCTGGGGTTCCTGGTTTAAATACATTGACATTCACGAGTTGCTTTGCATCGACCATTTATGGTTGAATGTGGGCGTGTAGAGGCCAGGACAGGAGGAGGAACCCTGTACGCAAACGAAGTGCAGCTGTGATTGTTGTGTGTACATAGGGTTTTGTAAATCGGGATTTTTTTTTAGTGAATGCCATTTTTGGCTTTTGGCCATACACACACTTTTAGTACAGAACCTACGCAATGTTTAGTAAATGAGATCCAAGAACTGTATATGGGCCAGTGAATTTAGCAAAAAATAGAGCAGTTGTGACTGGAGATAAAGCCAACACCTGATCACCAGGCAAAAACGAGCACACCTCGGCATGTCGATCAAATAACGGTTTCATTTTTTCCTGTCAGTTTCTCTTTAACTAGCTCCCACGACACATACAGGCGTCTCTTGATCCATTTACATAATCCACCAAAGTCATCGGTGGAACAGGTGTGGTGACCCAGGCGGTACGGGGTAGGCACCCCTGACTACACTAGAGCAAACACCGCGTCTGTGTTCAAAGAAGGCAGAGAGGCAGTTTCTTTGAAATTAAAAGAAGGATCTCAGGATGAACAAAGCAAATTGTTGTCCTTGGCTCACTCAGGTTCCTCAGCCTGAGGGGAAAAAATTAGTGGGTTATCTTGAAAAAAAACCTACTTCTACAGCCACCCCGACCAGTCTACATCAGTTCTCACCACATTATGAACAGAAAAGCCTGTCTGTCTCTTCTGGCTCCCCTTTATCTCCTCCAGCTGATCAGGCCTCGATTCCCTGCAGCTGGGTGGGAATGCCTTCTCTGTCCTGATGGCAGGGTTTGAACCAGGTGTGTCACTGTGCCCTGCTGCTGCTGCTGAGGGCCTTTAACTCTCCCTGGTGGTGGGTCCTACGCCTGTCTCACTCCGGGGTCACCACACAGGCTCATTCAGCCTGTCTGCCACCACAGCCAACTGACCCTTCACTGTGTGCGCAAAAAACAATTCATTTGGGCTAAACCCTGTGCTTTCCTGGGTGACCTCCTTGGCCACTAGCATCAGCCATGGCAACCCTTCCTCCCAGTCACCACCCAACTCCGTACAATAAGCACGCAGGAGGTACTTCAGTGACTGATGCCCCGACTCTCTGGATGATACGTTGTCGCTTTGTTGTGTCGCACTTGTAGCTGTTTCAGGACCTGACTAAACAAATGTGATGAAAAATGTGTGCCCTTTTCCAGCTCTATCACTTTGGGAAAACCAAACACCGAGAACAACTGAGTAAGCACGCATACAACTGACTTAGCAGTCACTGTGTATAAACCAGTGAGCAGATATGAGGACCCCACCTTCTAACGAGGTGTAATGGTAGCTATTTTTTGTCTTTTGCTTTCGTGTTTTTTTTTTTGTCTTCTCGCTCTCTTTCTTTCTTTCACAACAAGTGTTATTAAGCAGCATACACTTCACGTGCGTTTGCCCTGTACTCTGTTTGAACGGCCTCGTCTATTGGCCTCTCCCTACCTGAGCGTAATGACGTAGCCCACTTTTTTATGAATGAACAGGCAATGTAGTGGAGAGAGTCAATGGCGGTGGAGTAAACTGCGGAAGACGGCGGATATTATTATGGATTACTAAAGTAACGAACTAGTGTCGCCTTGGTCGTGGAGCCTTCATCTCTAAGACGTGTGGATTATCACCGGACGAAATCGGGTGAAGTCGGATGTACGGCTGCAATTTGTTCATTTGAAAGTGGAGTTCTTAATGGTGGATATCACGGATCCTTGAGAGAGGAACAGACAGCGCTGGACTAACGGGTTTGAAGACGTTGTCTATCCCTTTAGCTGTTGAGTCTTTAAAAAAGCTTACCGTGGTGTCCCGGAAAACCCGATCTCCCTGTTTCCCTAAAAAAACGCCGTTCTCTTCCACTGGCTGCCCGCCTGACTTAAACTTTTCTGTCCCTGACTCTGAACACTCTCTCTGACCTACTGTTTTGTTTTTCCCGTTTTTAGTTACTTGTGCTACTACTGCTCATTGAAAGGGATAACGTTGAAACTTATTTGTTAAAAAGTGATCAAGTTTAAATTTGGTTTGGACTGATTGGGGGCGTGAAGAGCGTAGGCTGTTTTCTTTTGTTATTTTATGATTATTGAGTTTGTTTTTTTTTGCCTACACAATTATTTTACATAGGTTTGAAACAGAGTGTATGAACTGTGAGCAAGAGGCACTTGTTGTTTTTGTTTGGTAAAGTTAATTGTGGGCTGTTCGCTGCATGGCTGCTCTGTCAGAAAGCGCTGTTTTTTTCCCTATTGTCCTATGTCCATGCAGGTTTTTTCGACCTTCCAAAGACATTTATAGACTCGTGACTGTTTCTTCCCTGACACCACCTCATACACCGGAACAAGTAAATGCTAGCGTGATGGAAAGACTTTAATGTCCTGGTTTGTTACAGATTGGCACCTGAACAGGGACTTGAAGCTGCGATTATGCTGAACTGAACTGAAACAGCCCGAGCACCTATGAACTGAGTTGTGCATCAACAAATGTGCTTTTGTGGTTTTAGGGACATATATTGAGGGTATATTGACGTTGTATTGCTGGTAATTAATCTTCCAATTATCCTGTCTTTGACTCACAAGCTGCCTAGATCTATAATGACTGAATTCAATGTTAGGCCTGCTTTTTCCAGTTCTCAGTCACTCAATACCCAGTCACCCCCTTTTCCCCCTGATGTATCTACTCCTCGACTGGCTCATCCTCTGCCTCGGCATAACGTCTCTGTTAGTTTTGCTAACTCTGCAGGCATGCCTCTGCATATCGTGCCTCCAAACCCTATAACGACATCCCAAGATACAGGGTCTTCGACAGAACACATGATGTTGGCTACCTCGCCATCTGCTAGTGCTTCCAATACCGCAAGGCCAGCATGACCTGCCTTCTGAACTCCCCACACCTGGTCGAGCTCTTGGCAGCATGGTCTTACAGTCTATGGGTCACAAAGACAACCGGAGTGTGATGTTCAAAAGAATGGACAAGCACACCAGTGGCCTTAATGAACTAGAAAGACAAATGGGACGGAGCCATTTTCATCTTGAAGCCAAGCTTCATTCATTTGCAGAAAAAACAGAACAACAATATGCGTTGATACACACCGCTGTTTCAGAAAATAAGAACAACATGGACAAGATTAACACTGAAATGGGCAATATGTTTAAGGGTATGATAACTATGTTAGCAGAAGAAATAAAAAAACAGGATGTTGCTCGGTCTGCAGAAATCAGTTTCATGGTGAAACAGCTTCAGCTTGAAGTCCAGCAGGAAAACCAGGGACACCAACACTCCTTTATCTCCTCTCATGGTGATCTGTCAAGGAAAATAAATCATTGTGTCGATATCTAAAGTAGGTGCAGCCACAAAATCCTCCAGATCAAACTCCATTTTTAAACCAAGATGATGTGTATATTTAATTACACGCCACGAAACAAGGCTACCGAGCAAATACACTGTACAATGAAAGTAAATTGAAACAAGTGCCCAACAACAGGTCCAAAGCAACCATGTCCCCACTATACTTTACATCCTGCCACATCTGACCTGTGTACCTGACTCCTAACTCTTCACCTGGTTCGGCAGTGAGTTGATTAAGCACGAACCTAATGAGAAACTACTCTCATGGACTGCTCCCAAGAACACTGCTTGCACAGTGAACACCCCCCAGGACACTACAAAAAACGATAAACTGGTGAAGCCTAAAAGCAATAACGCCTCTCCACCTGACAGGAGACGGTCACCACAATAGAACCAACACAACTCACCCACCTGTATGTTCCAGACCAATCTACCACATGCCACTGCGGCCCACACAACAAACAGATGGTTAAATTCCCAAACAACTGACAATCAAATATGAGCCCTGTCATGGACCAACCAGTAAGGCACAAGGACAAAGGTATAAAAAATATATATATATTCTCCATTTATTTTCCAAAAAATCCAAATTCTCAGAAATCTAAAAAAATGGGCCCAAAAATATCAACTAAGGCAAAGCTAACTAAGGATAACACACAAGGGAATTTATACAAAATGGCTAGCCTACACAGACGAGGAGAGGAGGGAAAAAGAGACAAACAATGAATAAACCTAAGCAGCTAACCCAAACCCAATTT
This sequence comes from Arrhamphus sclerolepis, assembly GCA_037176975.1. Lineage (NCBI taxonomy): Eukaryota > Metazoa > Chordata > Actinopteri > Beloniformes > Hemiramphidae > Arrhamphus > Arrhamphus sclerolepis. The sequence continues at coordinate 4,164 of JBAMYA010081155.1, read as the reverse complement.
ATAACTACATCACAAATGTAAAAACAAAAACAGCATAACACCAAATTGTTCTTAGAGGTTAAATTACTATGAAAGAAAGGTAGATTCTCCAGAGTCACGTCCCCTGCTTCCAGCAGCCACATGGATTACTCCACTTCCTGTCACGGTGTCACAACCAGTCCTGTCCCCCACCCCGTCCTTTAAATCTCAACAAAGCATATAAGAAAGAATTGATGATCAAATATAAGGTGTTTACTAAATGTGTGCACCCATAATAGTAAACATCCTAAAGCAATATCATAGAAAAAAATTTAAATCAATACTAATACTGAGGAGAAGCTGGAGGGACCTCCACAAGCCCACATTTGTTACGGCCTGGCTCAAAAGACTGTAACAAAAGAATGGGGGGACATGATACCAAAATTGAATTTTAAGCCCTTTAAAGGCATTTATGAGGATTTTCAACCAGTCCCTGGCTCAGACCACTGTCCCACCCTGCCTGAAGTCCTCCATCATCATTCCCCTGTCCAAGAAACCTCATATCTCCAGCCTCAATGACTACCAGGCAGCCGCTTTCACTCTGGTGGTGATGAAATGATTTAAAAAGCTGATCCGGGATCACATCATATCACTCCTGCCAAAACGTTTGGACTCACATCAGTTTACATACAGGGCTAATGGATCCATAGATGATTCCATGGCTACAGCCCTCCATGCTGCACTGTCCCACCTGGAGCAGGTGGGAAGCTATGTATGGATGCTCTTTGTGGATTATAGCTCTGCATTCAATACTATCCTTCCTCACAAAGTGTTGAACAAACTAGAGGATCTGGGTATTCCACATCCCACCTGCATGTGGATCTACAGCTTCCTAACTGGTCGCAACCAGAGGGTGAGAGTGGGCCATCATACATATCACGGCTTTCAGCCTCAGCACCGGCTCCCCATAGGGCTGCGTGTTGAGCCCCGTGTTAAACACGCTCTACACACAACTGCACCTTTCTCACCACAACAATGTCATAGTGAAGTTCACGGACGACACTATGGTGGTGAGGCTCATCTCTCAGGGAATGATAAATGTGATAAATTCAGCCATTGGTTAAAAGGATAGAATTTTTCAGCGTAGACTGATAATGATCCACTAACACACATACAGACTAAACAAAAGTTAGATGCTTTTGACAAAAGAAGGGTGTCTAAACTTCCTGCTTACATCTTTGATCCAAACTATGTCCCTGGCACTAAAAATGCGATCCCAGACTCACTCAGTAGAGAACCGTTTGTGAAGTCATGCGTTGCCCACCGCTTCTCTGTTAGTTCAACTTAGTGGAATGGTTGATAGAACGACTACTGTCCGTTTGTTGTTGAGCAGTGTCAGGACCGGGCTGTGAGTGATTCACTTTCCATTCCCAACTCCATCTTTCCTCACAGAAGGTTCTTTCAGTTTTGGATGCTTGTGATCCAGGAGATGTGAGACCTTTAATGGTCGGAGGATCGTGTATCCTTCAGCTCACAGATGTTGGCTGTATTATCGCTTTGCCAAACTCAACTCAACTAGCTTGAGGAACTGACCAAACACACACATCAGAAGTAGGGAAACCATCTGTGAAATAATTACATTTGGTCGACATCTGGAGACATTGAAAACCAACTGAAATAATCTATTCATGCCACTAGAGTACATTTAAAACTTATTCACATACTTTTTTTTTTATCTCAATGGATTCACTTTCAAATGTAACTGACTATGCTGTCACAGGAACAGTATTATCAGACCATGTCCCTTGTAATTTTAGATATTTTTAAACAAAAACCTAGATGGTGCCTGCACCAGAAATGGCTGAAAGATGAGAAATTCCTTAAATATGCTGGAGAAAGGATATACGGATATTTTAGTATGAATACCACACAGACTACAGCCTGTATAAAGTGGGATGCCTTTAAGGCATGCTCAAGGGTTATATAATCAGCTACACCTCATCAAAATCAAAACAACAAGATAAGAGCAGACAGCAATTAGATAATCTAAGATTAAAATACTAGAACAACAGGTTTTTTAGAGATGGAAACACAGAAACTGAGAATAAATTGCTGTTGTTAAAAGGTGCAATATGAAAAAGAATCTGCAGACATAGCTGCCTCCACTTTATTAAGATTAAATAATACATTCTATAAAAAGAGAAAAAATGGGAAACTATTGGCATGGAAAATAAAACATTTGCAAGCTCAGAAAAGCATAAAGCCTGTGTTTATTGGTTATATATGTATAAATGAAAAATAAATGAAAAATGCAATAAAAATATTATTGAAAAAAGACAAGTGGTCGCCTCAGCTCTACAGGTGAGGGGCAAGTTTCGGGACTTGTCGCAGCGACTGTTCGAGAAGTTTGTATTTGTGATAAATTGCTTCCTTGTACCTGCAACAAAAACAAACAACAGACATACAATAACTGTTCAGAATTCTGATCAAGTGCATGTGTTTGTAGGTGTGTGTATGCATGTACCTGTTGATCCGAAACTGGATGGCAGACATTTTGATTGTTTTTGAAGAACAGAAGTCCTGGTGAAGCTCCAACTGCTCTTTGGTCATTTTGAAGTGGTTCATTTGGTACCAGCTCTGTTTTTTCTCCAATTCTTCTTTTTCCTAAATGCACATTTATGAGACCATGTTAGTGGGGGCTGTGGGACCTGTGAATTGCTCACCGTGGGTCCCACAATGAATTTTATTTCATTGAGGACAGTTTAAACAGCTTTTCTGCACTGCAGACCTGCAGCTGTAGGCCTGATATTGAAGTTTTAACAGTAAGTTTTTTGTTCATACTTTCCACTGCTACAACTCACCAGTAGTGTACATCCTGCCATCAGCTGATACCAACGCTGCATGGGTGACTCATGTATTTCTAAGCTACAAACATTGAATCTCTGGAGATTCAAACCAGGCATCAAAGTTTCATACATACATAGTGTGAGGCAGAACAGGATTCCCATTCTTTCCCTGAAATTATTTTCCAGGACAGTTTCAGTCGCTATACAGACCAGTTCTCACGTCATCCTCTAACACATTCCCCTGTCCCTCTCATTCTCTGGAAGTGTTCTTTTCCCAGATTGTTTCTACACTTATTACTCAAGACATTTGATGTGCAGTCTAATTTATTTATGAAAAATAATTATGACTAATGTATCATAGAATAATGCAAACACACCCACAGATTGCAGTGTAGCACTTCATTAGCATGACACATTGGATTTACAATATCAACTTTCTCTTCTCTCTTACTGTCTATCACTGCCCATTTTTGATGTATAATCGACCAGTCAAGCCCTTTGAATTTCATTTGATTTGTTTAAAAGTTACAAAATAAAATCAAATTGACAAACTGATAGCTATAATGTGAATTTAGCCATGTTAAATCAGATTATGCTAACAGTGGAAATGAGAAATGAACATGTAATAGTTATTTAGTTCATTTTCAGGATACTTCTCTTCCCTGTGGTCTCTGTGAGCATCTCACTCTGTTGACAACTACTTTCATTGGAAATTAACAAGTTTAAATACATTAAAATTTGTTAATCTATTTCATCTCTCCAGCTATCTGTGCACATACACAGTATTTTAATACAATAAAACTCCGGAGGTTGTTTTCATTCACTTACTTTTTGTTTGTCAGACAGTAAAACAAGTGTAAAATACCGAGCACATTTTTCAACCTACAGTTGCTGCTTTTGTCTCTAGGCGCTACATCCTTAACAGCGTCTGAAGTCAACTGGAAGCACTGGGTTGGAGAATTGCTTTAAGTGGAAATGCAATTTTGATTGGCTGGTAGCGTCACGTGGGGTGGTGCGCCAGCTAGAAGCGAAGCGCTGTGTCTTAATGTTAACTAGAGTTAATTAATGTTGCCAGAAGATCAGGTGACAACAAACATGCATGTGCAGAACTTTTAACCTGTTTGAATTCGCTCACAGGGCAGGGGAAGAGATATTATTGTCCAGGACAACTTAACCATTTCCAGGACTTTTGACATTTTTCTTCATTTTCCATATGTTTTCTAGGACTGGAAAATCAGTCAATCATTATCCAGGTTTTCCAGGACGCATGGGAACCCTGTCCAGGCTAAAGAGAATAAGAACCATCCAATTATTACTATATATACATATATATATATATATATATATACATATACATATA
>JBAMYA010081145.1:0-23338 GCA_037176975.1 Arrhamphus sclerolepis | reverse complement strand
GCGCTATATAAATAAATTGAATTGAATTGAATTGAATTGAATTGAATTGAATTGAATTGAATTGAATTGAATTGAATCAAGGCACAGGAACACAGTCCACTACAAAGCAAGTGGAGTTAAATCAGCATTCATGTGAGTGCAGCATGTCAATAAGTTAATATCCACTGACGTATAAACAGCCTGGTTCTCCCTGACCAGTGGCATCTGAACCAACTTTCTGCCAGGGGCGACCGCCAATGACTGACTACACCGCGGCTAGGGCTGTGTGTAGCCGAGCTGGTCACCACTGTCTGCTAACAGCAAAACAGTTGTTTTTCAGACTTGAAGTTTGTCCATTTTGTTATTGGAAGGCACCAGCAAAGAAGATACAGCTGTCCTGTGGTAAAATAAACAAGCACTAACAACAGCTCTACCAGTAACATGCCCTGAATGTGACCTATATATTTATTAAACCCATTTGTTTTGGCTGTTTATGCTGCACAATGACAGTTTGTCACAGCACCAAACAAAGCTAATGGATAGGGCGACGCTCAGTGAGCTTGCTATGTGCCGCCGCCCATTGTGACGAATTGTCACACAGCCAATAGATATTAGGCATCCATCCAAGCACAGAAGGCATGATAGAGGAAAAGATGGTATTTGTGTGTGGTTAAATTCTCTGAACTGCGTGACATAACTTTGCTCAAATCCCTCGTCCTTACAGGACAGCTATCGAAGTCTAAAATGTAATTGGTAGTTCCACCGAGCTGGATCACTCTCTCGTGCACACACACACACGTATATAGTCTCCATCGTTGACTTAGAGGCGTATAAGCACTGCATCAACACCCCCCACCCCCCAACCCCCATCCCGCCTCTACATACACACAAAACACCAATGAACAATACAGCTGCCTTGAACTGGCTGTTTTTCTGACCAGTTTGCCCTCGGTTTGTTCTTTATTAGGCTTTATTACTTACACATAGACCAATGCTGAGAAGCATTTTTACAGAGAGATTTAACACTCATATCAATGATTTACTGTCTACTTTGCAAATCAATATTAGAGATTGGCAACTGGAAGAGAGGCCACAGACATTATAGAGCGGGTTTTTGTGTCATGGCTGATGTACACTGTGCGGCTCAAGTGTCTTATGATGCTCAGCTGAGGCATAGCTGCCCACACAAACAAATCCTCCAACTGAAACTGAAAAGTTTTTTTTTCTCTTCCCATTGTTCAATTCTTAAAGTTCAGTCTTAAGCCTAACAGAGATCAACATTTGTTCCCTTGATTTTTTTTTTAAAGAAATCGAATATATATTCTTTTAAAGTAATCGTAATAAAATCTACTTAAGGCTGCTGACGGAGTCAAAGAATAAATCAAAGCTTTTTTTATTATCATAATGCTTGTAAAGATGGCATGGAAAGTGTGGTTGTTTATTAATTTATTTGTTTTCTTTTGATGGATTAATTAATAGACCATACAAAGCCCCGTGGACTATGGTTGAAGCTCCCGTTTCAATTCAAGGTCTTTGTTTGAAGAATCTCTATGTAATTACTGTTCATTTTAAATAAATGCATTAGCATGCTGGACATGGTATTATTTTTTTGACCAGTGGGCAAAAATCATGTTTATTTATTTATGTTTATTTTGAATAATGTTTTATTTATTTATGATAAAATCATCTTAAATATGAAAATGATAAAGTTTAAATAACTAGCAAAGTATTGACTTCCTACTGTACCATGATGACAGGATCAGTATGAGGGACCCTTAGACACACACAAAAACTGCTTACAAACCAGTCCATCGAAGCCCTGTGTCCCAACCCACAGGATTCAAAGGACCAGGACTGCCAGCATCCTGGAGTCCCGAGTTTAAAGGGACCTCTGTCCCCCCAAGGCTCCCAGGCACATATGTTTTGTTATCAGGGGACCTTTCATTTTGCATATGTTAAATTTTATATTCATATATATTAACACTCTTCTCCTTAAAGGCGTGCAAAGCCACAATTTTCCATGACTGCTTTCAAACACAACATTCAAACTTGGCACAGTTCTGACTCTGCCAGAAGCTATGCACAAGCCCTTTAAGTCTCCAGGCTTGCAGCACGAGTCGAGAAAAAGGTCTTATCAGTGGGTTCGAAAAATAACACAATATTTCCCCACTGATTCACAGCAGTTACATTTTAAAGCACATAAAAAACAGGTTCAGCCCCTGCAAACCTTTACATGATCCCCTGATAGCTTTCCTGCGCAGACTGTTGATCTCAGTCAGCTTCCATTTTTTTCAGACATTCAATCAGAGGAAAACCACATAGCTGAGTGATGGTGGGTGGAAAAATATAGAGGACAACAAGGTCTTATACCAGAGCTCTAATTGCTGATAATGATCGTATAAACGATGTTTAGGCTTTAAAAATTTACACGATCACTTAAATGTTTAAAACTTGATGAGCTCAAGTTTAAAACAAACTGAAGCAAGAAACTTTAAGTCTCTTGTGTACTGTCACAATTTAGACACAAAAAAAGAAATGTATTATTGGCACTAGATCAACAAAGTTCTATGGGGGAGAAATGATTATAGCTGCTATACTGGCAATAAACCAACTTAGTTGTAATGAATTTGCTCCCTTAAAACATTTGCTACAGTATCACAGAGGATTTAAGTTTTAATCATTAAATAGCAAAAAAGAGCTGTGATTGGCCCTCTTATTGGCCAAATATATCAATGATATATACATATATAGATGGATAAACAACATAGCAATACTGTAAGCTCTAGCTACAGTATGCAGCTACAGTATACAGTATATGGCGCTTTCACTGCAACCCTAAAACCACTGAGCCCCAAGAACACCAATGCAACTCTCAGGTGTTTTGGGTGTTTTTTTCTTGTCTCTAATTAAATGGCAAACTTTCAGTGCTGATTAAAGTGAAAGTCACTCAGTGGTGTGTCTCTTACATATATAAAAGGTCATACTTCAGACCTTTTCAGATGTCACATGACTTGTTTTAACAGAAGGCACCCTGTCTTACCTCGTTATGCAATTCAATAGTGTTGGGAACACTTAACTTTCTATTGTTGCAAGAGTGGGTTATACACAAAAAGAGGCGGTAAAACTTACAAAACACTGGATAAACAGTTTCCAGTTTTGTAATTGCATAATTATTATGGGAGTCTGGAATATTAAAAAAAAAGAAAGAAATCACAATTTACAGCAGGAACGGTGCATCAAAGCACTGCTGCGGATCCTTCAGTGCTTTACAGTATAAATCAGAATCTGCTTAATGGAATTACTGATAAGAAAAGTTGTGTTTTAACTCAACCAGCCACGTGCAGTAAAGAGAATATTCATGTCTGAGAATCGTAAACCAAAATCCAGGCTGTATCACATATTTTAATACTGTTAGCTCGTACTGCAGTGTCTGATCCAATTAAACTCCAAACTCAATACAGCTTGTCACAAAGTACTCTGCCCTCTTCCCTACAGGTTTAACCACTTTCATTACCTCATACCTAAAATCCAGCAAACTCAACAATGTGCCATCTTCGCTTCTCTGCTCTCTTGACTCTTCGTGGTGCCAAACCCCTTGAAGAGCATTCACAAAGTAATATTCTTGGTTCACTCAACAAATTCAACAAATTCTTTCTAACCAGTTAAATCATTTAAAACTCAAAATGACTGACAGAGCACATCTGTGCTTTGAGCTAAATACTAAGATGAGCATGAAAATCAGGGTTCTAAACCAACTGTTTCGCACTGGTTGCACTGGTGCGCCTAACTTTTTTTCTTGGGTGCATCAAACCAAAACTTACATGCACCCACATTTTTGACCTGTAAAGCACCACAGTTTTACAGGTTCACAAAAAAAAAAAAATCGCTGTCCATATAGGCAACATTGACTTGTAAATGATTAACTAACAATCTGGTCAACATAAAGTTGTTTATTTGAAGCACAAATCTACAAGAATGGTAACTTACTGAAAAAGTGTTGGTGATGAAAATGCTTCACCGACCTGAAATTTAAACTTAATAAAATCTTAAAACATGAAATAAAAAAGAAAATTTAAACTAAAAGTGTAAGTGTTTTAAGGGCTTCAAACTGAACTCCTGCAGTTTGGCCTTCTTGATCTTTGACCTTGGTTGACCTTGCCACACTCAAAATCTTCCATACTTGGCCCATCTACACTGATTCTTCTCAGATCTTCCACTGTGTCTGAATGAAGGGATGCTCTAGTGTCTGATTTGATCCTCTTCTGTGCAGAGAACCCTCTTTTACAAACTCCAGCTGAGACAGGCAATGTGTACCAGCATCATGTGTACATACAGTGAAAAAGGCACAATGTGGCAACCTGTCTTTTGCTGCAGAAGAGCCACATGTAGACAAATAACGACTCACAGACAGATGAGCATGTTTTTGTACTGTGGGAGGACACCAGAGTAGCCGGAGAGAACCCACTCAAAATCAGGGAGAACATGCAAATGTTTTCCATGTTTTAGTTCACTCAAAGCAAATAAACTAATTTGCACCAAGAAAGCACTTTTATGAGAAGACAAATTTTGGGACTGGGACAAATCTTTATTTTCTAATATTCCAGGTCTTGATCGTGCAGGGCCACATGTTCCCCATGTTGTCTAGGAATTACATCATGTAGTCTCAAAAGTGAGCACCGCCTCTTCTCTTGCCCTCGAGTTTTGACATTTAGAGCAGCAATAAGCACGTTGGTCTTCCCACCTCATTGCATGACAAACTAATTGACCGAATTAAGACTTCCTTCACATCCGTGTGCCTTGAGACATGCCGTGCAGCTTCTGAGCTGACATTATAACCCCACCTCATTCTCAGCCTTTAGCCCCCTCTGGGCGTCCAGTACACATGTTAATAACTGAGACAGATAAGAGAGTGAAGGGAGGGCATTCACAGTTTTAACACTCCGCTGAGTGCAGCATGAGGCTTGACAAGATCACGGAAACATGAGAAGGTGTTTTTGAAAGTGTTTGTGCGCACACGTCAACTGACAGCTGTGCACATATGTGTTCACTTTGTGTGTGTGGTGTGTCTTTGAATATGTGTAAAGTGTCCAGAGGAACCACGTAGGGCCAGTTATGGTGTGATGTCAGGTCTAATTAGGCAGCCTTGCCTAAGGCTCATTAGTCAGAGACCATTTGGAGAAGGAAATAGGGAGAAGAGGAAGGAGAAAATGAAAAGGCCACATAGGGAGCATTCACCACCATCTGAGCTTCATCCCCACCGCTTTCTCAATGGGTATGCAACAAGACTTTGATAAGGACACGAACACTCTCTCAAGACTGCCCATCACCTTTACATCTCCCTCTGCCTCCAAACGTCGCTGTTTACACTGCTGCCTCTTCAGGAACTCAAACTTGGTGAGAGGATAAAAAGTGTAGGTTAAAGTTTTGTATTTAAAATAGATAGAATAAAACAGAGATGTTTGAGATTCTGCTGTTACCTTGGAAACATGTTTCCATCTTATTCTTATGTTCCCTTAATAATGAATTAACTGACAAGAAGACTTGAAGAAAAACTGGGATAGTGCCAATTTTCTTCTTCTTCGTTTTTGAGGGTTCAGTTATTGGTCACATAACTTAAATAAAGGCACTGCACAACATTCTCTTACAAGTGTGTACAGTGTCTGACTGCTGTCAGAAGTCTGTGGAAAGAAGTTAATGTAGTTCAAAATGGCAGAGGAACAAGGAGCATCTCCCCCGACACCATTAAAATACACTAGAAAATAGACACTGAAATTGAGACGGCAACGTCTGCCTTTTTGTATATATTAAAGTCACCACTACTGGTTAGTGCAGAGCTACCATGATACATTATCAGCGGAGAGATTGTCCAACTCCGTTAGCAAGGGGGGCATTATTATTATTTGTGAAGGCTACGGGAAACGATACACACCGGATTACACATTGGATTACAAACACGATGAGATTCTTTTAAATGGCAGGATGGAACTGAAGATATCAACACACGATAATCAGGGAGGATGGAGGTGGGCTCTCTCAAGAAAATCCCTCAATTGCTGCCCTGACAGTGAGTGGGTACATTGATGGCCGCCTGTGTTTGGTCATTTTTAGATTTTGAGCCGTTCCTCGGAACTCACTTGTTTGCAATTCTGTATGGTGAAATGTCCGATACCACACTCTGTGCAATGATGAGGGGAAAAACGTTAAAGAGGCTACTCAGAACTGGTAGATGTCAAAGCCCATGTCGATGGATCGTGTCCAGACTTATTTTATTTGACTTTTAAATTATCACGTAGCAAGCAAATTGCACAGCGGACAATCTTGGCTTGGTGTTATAGTAGGCTATTGTTCAGTTCGACACATGACGTTGCTCGCATGCCCTCACGTTAAATCCAATGCCGTCATAACCAGCAAACTAGCTTGCAATGCTTCTTCCGCACATACCTACTTGCTACAGAAAAGTTACATAGTTACTACACAGTATCAAAGCGACTGGGCACCACCCTGCTGTAGTTTGCGTGTGCTGTCTCCACTTTGGACCACTTAGCACTTTGGACCATTACTATGATGAGAATGTTCTGGAATAATGATGACGCTTTTTGATTATGAGACTTGTTAAGACATTTACAAGGGGTGCTCAAAAAAAAATGCAAGAGGGTGCACACAAGTAGGCATAGGGGTACTGCGCCCCTGATCCCTGGTTTAGAAAAACCTGTGCATAAGAGAGATGTACCATATGCTCTGCTTGACCCCAAGTAAAGATGAATTATGTATTCTACTCTAGTTATCTTTTCCCATATATCCTTCTGATAAACATGGTGGAGGCGTGAGAGGCAGACACAGAGCTTGTTCAATTTAAGGAAGAAGGATTCCAATATCTGCTTACAAACCAGTAAGCCATGCTCACTCTGTAGATGTGTGTCTTCCTCATAAAGCTGTTTGACCCAGTATACAGGTTATCCATGCATCCTCCTTTACCCCTAATGCTTTCAGCTGATGGACTCGAGATTTTTTATTTATAATTTTGTGTTGCGGCAGCAGTACATGTGAGTCCTTGCCATACAGACCAGAACAGGTGAACTTGTTTTTCTCTCCAATGAATAACAAGAGTGTTCCTCTAAAACAGCTTCTCAAAAAGAGATGAATAAGACCAGGAATAAGACTTGAGTGCCACACTTTGGACATTTAAACTTTCATGTACTTGATTTCTTTGCAAATTGTTTTGCCACTAACTTTAGCTTAGGGATATTTCTTGGCCTCGTTTTTAAAGCTACAACTGCAGTAAACTCATTACTTCTCATTTTACAGAAATAAGCTTTTTAAGTTTCTTAATTTTTGTTTTTGGCTCTTTTTTATGCTGTATAAGATTCCTACAGGGAATGTAGGCACGCTGCTTAAAGATGTATTTACAAATTTAAAAAAAAAAATGGTTTGCTTCTGGATCTTGGAGTTTAACAAACAAATTCTTGGTTTATTTACAGCGTTTTCATGTGTTGTCAAAAAAAGAAAGAAAAACATGGTGAGAACGCTGCCCAGCCTCGATTCGGACCTACTCTGGTATGTATGTAGCTTTTTGGTCAACTGAAGCTTCCGTAGCAAGCCGTATCGTGTGTTTTTGGAAGCTCAAAATTTCTCCAAACGAGTTGGTTGCGGAGCCGACGCTGATAGTGTTTTGCAACACGTTGTCTGGGCAACAAAAACAGCCACAGAGTGTTCTTGTACCGAATGCGAGATTCATAATAGAACAACAGCAGTATTTGTGCTTGCTGCACAAAGCCATGATAATAATATACAGCCACAAACACTAGCAGGAGAGCAGAGGTCATCGTTAAGAAACAAATGGCATAATGTTTTCTTCTGGGATTTTTCCCTCTTTACATGCTGCACCAATCAGCTTTCATCTACATCACCCAAAACACAGTATTTTGTGAACAGTACCGCCACATGAGTGGAGGGATATATAACACCCACAGTTGTTGGTTCGTTTGCAAAAACACTGGTGTGAATGTGAACCGAACTAGTTGAGAATTGCAACATTGTAATAACTTTTGGGCCCTATTGAACCACTTTACTGGACCAACAGGTGTGAAAGCACTCTTACAGGTTGAAGCCAACAGTAGATTTTGCAGCTCCATTACTAACCACAAGGTGACTCCAAAACAGAGCACATCCCCATCGACTCCAGTGTGAAAAGTTTGCGGCTGAATTAAACGTATTTACAGCCTGGTATAAAAAAAAAATTAAGGTGTCTATGATTAGATCTGACAACCAGAATAATTGTACAAGGGTGACCCTTTTGGTATCACATCAAATAAAATCATATGAAGCAGTGAAGCTGAGCAACAATATGGCTAGTCATCAGTTGATGTTAATTAGCACCTAGCATCATATTATCTTCTGAGTTGTGAATACAAACAAAACATTGTGCTATTTTGAAAAGAATATCATATGCACTACTCCGGGAAACAGGTAAGGTAGTATTATGAGGCAAAGTCATATCCGAGTCTCTTCATAAAAAAGTTAAACTATAACAAAAGATAAAACAACTTGAAACATGAAACACAAATAATCCAACAGAAGAAACTCAGAAGGAATTCAGAAGCATCAGGTTTAGTAAAACGAGATAACAAACAAAAAACTAAATTCTTAATTCATAGACTGACAAGAAACATTTCACCAAGACAATAAATCTGGCAAATATTTGGCTAATCAAATCAAACGAAACAAAGAAAAAGCAATGATTCCCACTATTAAGGACTCAGTGGGGAAACCCACAAATTCACCACAAGAAATTAATAAAATATTCAGAGATTTGTATGCTAAAGTATACTCATCTGACACTGCCCCAGGACAGCCCCTGGGGGGTCTGCTTGATCTTCTGATGGCACCTCTGTAATGCCTGCATGACAGGTTGGAAGGTACGTACCACTGGCCAGAAAGAACACAACTCTAACGGTGCCTCCCTTTTATATGTTGAGTTATGAAAGGGGACAATCACACAGAGGGGAAAACTAGAACAAGTACTCGCCCTGCTACATAAGCAACAAAAACAAACAAACAAATCAACATCCACACATGGGCTGAAAAGGGTATCACTTATCTTAAACACATCTTTAAATCCATAAGACTGGTGTCATTTTCTTTTCTGGTCCAGGAGAATGGCATCATGAACGGTCAGTTCTTGGAATATTTAAAACTGGAATCATCAATTCAAGCTAAAGTTTCTATAAGATCGACCAACCTGCATCTTTTTTCTGCAATGATAGATTTAATGAATATCTCTTCCACACACAAAAAGAAAATCCTCTCCAAAATATACAAAATAATAGTTTGCTCTGATAAAACCATTTCTCTCCTGTTTATAAACTGGTGAAAACAAATCTATTGCTCCTGACATTGAATTTTGGACTCAAATGTGTAAAAATATTTATTTCATGACTAAAAATGCAAACTTACAAACAGTTCAATATAAAACTCTCCACAGAACTCATTACACTGGACAAAGAAGTTTTTCCATCAGAGATTTGTCTATACTGCGAACAAAGCATCCCTGACACATATCTTCATGCCATGTGGAACTGCACACCCATTAAACATTTTTTTAAAGAAGTCACTGAAACATTTTCTTGTATTTTGGGCTGCTTCATCCCATTATCTTCCTCACTCTCCGACTGTGAGATTTATCAAAATGTGATTGAGGTACAACTAAGAATAAACCTCTCCTCCCACACTTCCACCTAACTGTAGCCAAGTAAACTGTCTTCATGAGCTGGAAATCAAGGAACACTGTCAATTATCAAGTTGGAAAAACCTGCTACCAGACCACATTTCTCTAGCTGATCTATCACCTGTTTCCATGGACGCCACTGAACCACAGTTTGTCTGGTCAACTTTCATTGAGTTTTTGACATTAAACATCTGACTCTATATTGATAATGATAATAAAAATATTACCATTTAAGGTAATATTTATGGCTTACTATTCTTTCATCATAATATTTTTTCCCTACTCTCTATTTTTTTTTTCTGTTTTGTGATCTTCCACACTAACATTCATACTTACATACACAGCACACACACAGGATACGCTTAGATTTATATGCATAAATACTACTTCTGTAATTAATATCATTTATATTATTTGATTTGTTGTGTCCCCTTTGTTAATTAACACTCCCTGTTATTAACTGTGCAGCATGTTCTCCTCCAAACTGAATTAGCAGGAAGAAACCCAGCCTCCAGTATGATCCTGGTATCTCCACCACTGCCTACGTGCAGGTTATTTGGCTGCTCACTTTCTTTTAATCCGTGGGTGGCCCTTCTTGGCTGTTATGGGATTGTATAGCTGATCGTGCCTGGATGGTGATGGGTCAGTTGGGGTGGGGGTCACCCTGGTTTCTCAAAGAGATAGATCTTGGAGGGCCCAGGTGTCCTGGGGTGGTGATGGCTCCTGAGTGGCCCTGGTGCTTTCTTGCCTGCTCTCGTGGTCACTGTCTCTGGGCTGGGAAGGAGGCACACTGGCCTATTGGTGGGCTGGGGGCTGTGCTGTGTGGACCTTCCGGTGGGTGCGGGTCCTGCATCCTGGGCAGCCATGTCTCTTTTGGGGATAGGACATATTTCCTTTGGAGAGAACTCCATCTAGCGCTAGTCACACCTGCCTTGACATCTGTCAGGTGGTGATGTAGGTGTGGGGGCTGGGGTGTGGGGTATACCCCCCCCACCCTTGTACTGTACCTGGGGCTCCACTGGCGTGCTCTGGATGTCCTGGCTGGTGCCTTTCCTGGATTTGGGGTTGGTCCTTTTTTCTTTTGCCTCTGGGATTTTGGGAGGCTCATCACCTTGACCAGTTTTGTTACTGACAAGAGGTCTGGCTGAGCATGAGTTCTGCCGAGAAATCACCTGCACTGGTGGAGGTGCATGACACTGGCCCAACAAACCAGCACCAGCTGTGATCCAGCCTTTTATACTGGTTTTGGTCACTGTTTGATACTGAGCGAGTGTTGGAGGTCAACATAACTGATTTATGTCTGACAGCTGGATAGCTTTATTCCTGGTGGGTACGAGGGTTACATACAAATTGACTCACTTTTGAACTGTATTTTAAATATTAATATCATATTTTGATATTAAAGCCTGGATGTCACAGAATTCTATAAAGCTCAGCCAGGAAAATACAGAAGTACTTGTCACTGGTTTTAAAGCTCAAACTTGGCTAAACCCAAGCCAAGAATCAAGGATCCTGGGCGCTTTATTTGATTCAGATTTTTATTTTGAACCATTTATATGACAGGTAACAAAAACTGCCTTTTATCATTTAAAGAACATTGCCAAAGTGAGGCCTTTTGTCTCTCTGAGCAACACAGAGAGACTGATGCATGCTTTTATTACAAGCAGACTATTGTAATGCTCTCCTCTCTGGTCTACCACAGAACACAAGACATCAACTACAATTAATTCAAAATTCAGCTGCTCAACTGCTGTCAAAGACCAGAAGGAGAGCA
The DNA here is from genome assembly GCA_037176975.1 of Arrhamphus sclerolepis. NCBI lineage: Eukaryota > Metazoa > Chordata > Actinopteri > Beloniformes > Hemiramphidae > Arrhamphus > Arrhamphus sclerolepis. Next base: position 11,861 of record JBAMYA010081145.1, on the reverse strand, counting down.
CACATTACCCCTGTTTTCAAACTTTTACACTGGCTACCTGTTAGTTTCTGTATTGATTTTAAAATTCTTTTAATAGTTTTTAAGGCGCTACGTGGCCTTGCACCACAGTACATCTCTGAGATGCTTTTATTTTATGAATCATGAAGGCCCTTCAGATTCTCTCTTAGTTGTTCCACAAACGAGAACCAAAACATTTGGTAAAGCTGCTTTTAGCCATTACACTCCAAAGCGGTGCGACGTGTTTATATAGGGTTTTGAAATTATTGTTTTTAGTTTATGTTACCTTTTATGGCCTTTTATTCTATTTTTTTAAATCTCATTTTAATGCATTCCTTCTTCGTCTAGTCCCTGTAAAGCACTGTGAGTTGCATTTTATTTGTATGAAAAGTGGTATAGAAATAAAGTTTGATTGATTGATGCAGATCACAACACAACCTTCCACACATGAATCTATTTACACCACACTCACCACATCCAACACGCTCTGTCTTCTGTCTCTTGTCTCTACAAAAATTAGTGCAGAAAAGAACAATGACTGTTCAGCTGTATCTTGATGCGGTTAAATAATGCAGTTTTAGGTGTTTGTGTGCTGTGACTAATGTGAAGCTGAAACTCTTGAGGGCAGAGGCTACACCTGTGGCAAGCTGCTTAAAAAAGACGACTTAACTCTTTCCTCATTTCACTGTTTTTCCTTTAAACTGGATGTTTTAATGAGCCTTTTATGTCTTTAGACATTTCATGGTGTTAGCGCACGAAGCCAGACAGACAACTTCCCTTTTTTTTTTTTCTCTCAATTCCCATAAAGGGGAAAGATCTACCAGCCTAATTTGATTGTGCGCTCTGCTGGTATACACAACAAAAATACATTGTGAAACCTCCAGATGTGAAATCTTAATCAAAATAGAAGCACGCAAGATGAGTAACTCAATGAGTTGGAGCCTCGATATGATCCCAGCTAAATAATCCATTTTAGTTTCCGCAGCATGAGGCAACAAAAGCAAGCATTTATTCACCACTGATTTCTTTTTATTCACTGATACAGAGCTCGAGTGGGACATGGAAATGAAGTAACCTACATTCAGAGGCAGAAATTGAATGAAGGATGGATGAGAGAGCGACAGGTGTTGGGCTCTTGTGCCATTGTGTAACATCCTTTTCACATGCCTGATAGACCTAATCATAAATGTCATTTAGAGCAGGGTGGCAGACATAGCATTAGTACGAAGCAGAACACAGTCCTGCTTTTAGTGATATGTCTTCATTCCCAAATGCCAGGCAGCTTCTTTGTGGGGACAGTTGATGCTGGAGACAGTTCATGTTAAGTTTTCTTTCTCACAGTTCGGTCTGGCATGGTTGTATTTGGGACATTGATCAAAAGGAAAGGGGACAAAACGTAGCTTTTTTTTTTGTTCCAAAACGGAAGGCATTGTCTATGTCACTGGGCTTTCTAAGTGTTTTATCAGCTGAGCACAAAATGGTTGTGTGAAATTTGCTGTGCAGGCTTAACTGAATTGGCAGTGGAAGAAGTCTATTCTTACCCAGATGCCTACCTCAGGGGCGTGGAATTTCCACTGTTCATACTTTGCTTGCTATGTATTTTTTATTTAAAGCTCATTGATGTGGCTCATATTGGGCATTCAGTCACAGTGGGGCTATTTCACGCTTTACATCTGGCTTTCTTCTCTCTGATCTCTGACCAGAAGACTTTGAAGTGTGACATTAATATGTAAGTCTCATATCAGGATCTAAATGTTATATATATTATATATATATATTTATTTTCCCATCTTAAGCATTTTATATCATCACTTAGATTATCAGTAAGGAACTACTGATCAATAAGGAACTTATATTCTGGGAAGCATTCTTATTTGATTTCTGAGGCTCTGGTAATGCGCAAATCTGCTTCTTAGATAGAAAACTAATATCCACTGCTCAAAAACCTAGCAGACTGAAAACAAGGAGAATATATATACATTTTGTTGATCTGCAGTCATAAAGACTATCATTTCAGAAATCGATTTGAGAGCAAAACTATAGCTTCTGACCTCAAAAATATTTTATTATATTTTTTTGTGATTGAAATGTACGTCCAAAAGTGCTGTTGCATGCTATTGAGCCAATGTGGCCTCACTCCATAGTGGCAAGCACAGCAGTTCTATGATAAAGGTTCAAAGATTGCAAAATTATTACAATTCTGGGCTCCAAAATCATTTCACACCGATGTTCTCCTTGATGTGCCTTGGCATACTCATGGTTTGCATCCTATTAAAGAGTTACAAAATGCAGAAAATGATTTTCTTTGTCTAGTGTTAAATGCACAATAGAAATTAGCAAGCAGTGACAGATTGATTTTCTTTCATTAGCGTTTTAGAAAAACATCCCTTTTTTTTTTTTTTTTTTTTTGATATGGATTTCCAAGTACTTCACTGCTTGGGTAGCAAAGAAGATGAAGGTGTGTGTCCATGATATACTCGCACATAGACAGGAACTGAGTGCGTTTTGGGTGCATTCAGGAGCTGCAGCTGTACTCTTGAGTGTTTTCAGGCATAACTCAGGCTAAGGTGGGAGCCGTTTGGCAGCCTGCTGGGAAGACGAGCCACATGGCTCACAAACCTGGGGATGAACTTCAGGCAGCTGATCACTCCAAAAGAAACCTTTACTGCAGAAGTAGAAAAAGAGAAAATCATCTTGCCACTGCTTCTTAAGTAAACCTGCCATGCCCAAGTTGTTGGAGTCCCAGGATGTCTGGGAAAAGTGGGACATCACTATAATCAGCTTCTCTGCCACTGTCCTTGTGGTCTGTCAGGTTCTCAGCTATTGGATCTGTAAAGGTGGCACTACTTGCAAGTTGAACATTTTCTAACTAACTACCTTTTCATATGTTTGTGCGCTACTCTCAGCTCAGCCCACGGCCGATACACTCTTGCTCAGTGCAATACATAAAAATGAATGGTTTCTGTAGCGACGTACAGCACTCATTCACTCTGAAAGCCCCTTTACAGTGATAGAAGAAAACACATCTCAAATGCAAATATCTTGCAAAACAAATCCTTGCACATTTTCTCATTCTCAAACTGTGGAATCTATGTTCCTTGATTTCTTTCTTTTTTTTCTTTTTGAACCTTTCAAACCTGATAATCCATCATTTATGCTGACTTCACACACTGATTTCCCAGGTGTGTTCAGGTGAAAAATTAGGCTGCACTTCTTCACATAACAATCCATCACTTTTCATGTATAAACAAGTGGGTGGGATGCTGTAAATCCTTCTGCGCAGACTTACAAATGTGCAGTCAACCCCATAGTCAAACAAATTTCTTCAAATAAACTTTTCACCCCACCTTTAAATGTCTTGTAACACTTTGATATGGTCGGACGTCTGTTTTCCCTTTTACATAATGGCTGCTTCCACTCTTCATATCAAAGCATTTCCCCTAATTTTGATGTTATATTTAACAGTCGCCTGTTGCATCATTCATGAATTTTGGACATTGAGTTATTCCTGGTCTCCTCATATCTTAATATGCAGCAGTGAACAAGGTACAGAGGACGTCTAGACAGGCAAGGACAGGTGGCAATTTTCCAGTGGTTGAGCTTGTTCCTTACGAGGTGACACTGGAACAGTGTTTCTCTGCAAAAGAAGTGATGACTTAAGCATTCATGTAAACTATTGTCTGACTCTCTTGGATATTAAATTGAATAAAATGTGTGCAAGAGAAGCATGCTTCTTTTTTGTTTTTGTTTTTTTTTTTATATTACATATGACACTGGAAATGCTTCGAGTCACACCGCCTCTCTCCATCAAGTTGTTGAATTTTTCCTTTTAACTAAAACAAAGGGGCTGTGAGGAAACGGTGAAAAAAAACTACCATGTGCTGTAAGCTCTTTTATTTATGATCTCTTTTTATTACTCCCAATCGATCTCTGCATAGGCATTTACTGTCCGAAAATCAATTCCCTGATTGCATTTGCTTTTCTTTTGTTAACCTTGGCTAATTTCATTGCTCGAAATAAAACTCCTAAATATCATCCATCTTGAAATGGTCACTTTATTTTGTGGGAAGGTGGTGGTGGTGGTGCTGGAGGCTCATAGGACGCCATGTTTCTGTCAGCAGTATTTAGTCACCCCGGTTTGCCTTTGAACTCTGGCATTTCAAGGATCTGACTGTAGGACAGGAAGCATTGGGATGCATATGATGGATGCACAGGGAAAGACAACCTGGTGATTTGTGGACAGAACAGCCCCCCAAACCATCTTGTGGCATTGACGCTTTCGTGGCAACCAGCATTGTTAGCACAAGGACAAGGCTAGCTGTTGTCTGTTTGTTCTTGGCTGGCCGTTTGATTGGTTCAGGTAGGAGGTCGTAGAAGGGGCTCAGATGAAAAGAAGGAAAAAAAACAAAGCAGCTAATTTTAGATTCAAAATGACAAGCATGAATAGATTTAAACATTAAAAACTAAGCACAAGAGGAGGATTGCAAATCCCACAAAGTAGGCTATGTGCGAGTTTGAGAGTACATGTGAAATTTGTACTAGATTATTCCAATTCCATAAAACCTGCCTTTGAAGGCATCCAGTTCAGGTTTATATGCATACATTGTATATTAAAATTCACATTGTGCATATGTGTGTGAGTCCATCTAGTTAAAATGATATTTTACTGTAACTTTAATGCTGTACAATAAGTTTCAAAGCACTAAATGACCAAGAAGAAACCCCCTCTCTGTCTCTGAAGACTAATCGTCATTGTTTAGGAGTGCGGCTGTTTTCCAATGTTGCTCTGTCAGCAGTGCTGAAAAGTGGAGCCTCAAGGCAAAAGCGTATCCATTTCTCAGCGTTCTGTCTAACAAGAAGGGGAGGAGATGGAAGAGAGGCACAAGCGCTGCGTAGCAATCAGTAAAGACTGGGGAAGGTGTCACCTGTATGAGGGGATGAATGTATGGCCCAATCACACAATCCCTGCTCACTTCATGGAGGGAGACACTGGTTGTGTGTTTGCTAAATAAGCGTTAAGGAAGCCTGCACGAGCAGCCAGACGGCCGCTTTATTTCCTTCACTCTGAGTCTGATCAAATCAAAGGCTCTGCAGTCGCTTGCGTGAGTAAATCAACTCAAGCTGCTGTGCAAGCTGCAAGGTATCACTCACCCGCCATAAAGTGTTTGGTAAAATAAAGTTTAAAAAAAATATGAGCATATCTAGCGGTCCTGACAATTGAATAAATAAAACATCAGATAGACCTCTCTTGTTGATTAATAATATAAAAAGAAAACTGCTTGATTTTTCCATTTGGACCATGCAGCACAAAAGTTGCACAAAGGGTTGGAATTAATTTGCTTTGACATTGCACATCCTGTCATGTGACAGTTGCATATGGAGATGTCAAAGCTGGAATAATATATTGCACAGCACCACAGTAGCCCACACCATCGGTTATTTATCCTTTATACTTTCCACTACAGATCGAAAAGAGTAATATGCACGATATATACAACACTTTCACTTGTTTTTTTGCCCACAGCCTCAGGGCATTGAGGTCAACAAGCTGGGCTTTGCTTGAAGCTGTTCAAAGTTCACAGAACCACAAGAGATATCAAGACAGGATGTTGTTGGCAAGAAGCTAGATCATGTAAAAATGGTAGAGACAAGTTAGCTCTGAGTGGGCGTCGGGGTTGGAGAAAATAATAAGTTAAACAAAGTGAGTACTTGGAGAGTCGAGTCTTCTACCAATACAAGTTATTTTTTTTCAGTTTTAAAGTGATCTGTGTTGGCATTAAGATTTAATGAGTTCTTCCTATGGCCATGTTCCTCCTCCTTACGACATTTCAGAAAATTCAGCACAGCATTTTTTTTTTCTGTGTGTTGCACAGCGGAATAAACATTCACACAAATAAATGGGACTGAAAAGTAAAAGGTGACGACCGTTGGAAGACGTGCTTGCAAAGTTTACATGCTAGCAGCGTACAGTTTAGCCCTCTTCCCATGTGGCACCAAAAAGTGTTGTTCCCACAATCAGCTGTGCAAAACGCAATCATAAACATTGCATTTCTGTGATTTCTCTATCCTATAGAATTCTTGAAATCTCCTCTGTTTCTTGCTTTCTTACCTCTCTTGTCACACAGAGTCAGAATGCCAAAGAGTTGAATAAGTATCTGTTCAGCATGGTTTAACAACTTGGTACCCAGCAGAGGTGGCAAAGCAGACATAGTGGCCAACTCTACGCGTGTCCTCTCTATTTATGTGTCCTTGGTGCCGCTTTGCTCTCACATTCCTCACACTCCATTATTCATACTGAAGCTTGGCCAAGACTTGGCATAAGGTAAAGACAAGGCCATCTCAGAATTTCTTAATGTTGCTAAAGCCATAGAAGCAAACGTGGGAGCTTGTGCTTGAGGCACAGAAACTGATGAATAATGGTAGTGTGGCGCACGCATTCAAGCTTGGGTGGCTGTGGTCTGAATCACAATCCTAATGTTTGGAGTGTGAGTGTTGTTCTACACACTGAGCTACATCACCACCAGTGTAAAGTTGATTTCAGCCATCATACAGCGACTGGAGTCGACTATTAGCCTGGTGCTGTTTTCAATCAAATGTAAATCACCGTCAAGTTAAAATGCAAAACAATGCAAGTACATGACTGAAACTCTTTGCAGGAACAATGAGGCGTAAGTGATGAATGTGTCTCATCCGAAGCTCTGATCGTTTTGTCCTTCATATAACTGGATGATCCTGGTCCTCAAGTGACAAACAAGTAAACCGCTGTGTTGATTAGAGCTATTCTCACATAATCAGTTGGTGTTGGAGCAATGCAATCATCACACAATTCATGACTGAGACAACTCATCTCTGCTTAAGACCTGGTGCTAATTTTCCTTCACTTCAGAAGATGGGATAATTACATCTCATCTTTTGTGCATAGATTCATTCAGCAGAAACCTGAGTCCTTGTGGCACATCCACCGGCATTGAACTTTAAAAGAAAACTATTTTCCCTGCTATTGTGATTGTACACACAGCATCTAGGATTTCATTAGTTCTGCACAGTGAGTAGTCTTATTTCATGTTCTTTCATGAAGTTGCTGCTTCAGTTGTTGCCTCAGACTCACGTGCTTTTGGGAATATGACCGGCTCCTGAATCCATAGCAGTTCTGAAGTTTGTGACCAGTGAAAGAAGCTCTCTGGAGAATTTAATGATGAGATTGCTTGTAGGCCATCTTCACTGTCAATGAACCTTATCCAGATATCAAGTTGTAGCTAGTGGAGCACAGTTGCCGCAAGAAGCCCCCATATTGTTACTGAACATCTTAGGTAGATCTTTATTTTATTTTATTTTTTTACTTGGGAGAGAAAATCACAAAACCTTATTGCTCTTTCAGGGCAATTATTATCACATCTCTTGCTATCACACTGGCTGATGCTCATCTTTGATACCCTTGCTGATAAACTAGACCATTATATTTTCTGCTTTCTACTCATATTAGCAACACTCTTGACACACTGTGAAAAATAACTGTTGAAGTGTGCTTCAGCTGAACTTGCTTCATGTTAAATATTTTTGTCACCTCTGCTTTAATGTTCATTTACTAATTTTCACTTACAAAGGCATTATTCTTATACATATATTGGGATTTTTTTTCTTTAGTATAATCCTCTTCTTTTTCCAAGCCTCTGGAAAAGCTTGTCCTCAGGCAGTGTTCTCGTAACAGCACATTCCGCCTACATCCCAACATTAAATAGCCATTTTTGTTTTTGGGTCTCCCTTGCATGACAGACAGCCTTAATATGACATTTTATTTGCCTTAAAAATGTTTTAACCTGAGTTCTAACATAGTGTGACACAAACCCTGACACAGTTAGGTCTTGGACATCAACATCATTCACTGTCATAGTGTAAAAAATCCATTAGATGGAACAGCGTTTTTATGAAACTTGTACTGTTTAATCAATGGCAAAGCTTTCATTTGTAAGAGAAGTCAGTGGATTTCTTACAGACCTCCTTCAAGGGTCATTCAGGTCCATTAGACTGCAGGTCAGCATCACACAGCACCCTGATGATGATGCTCTGAAACTGGAGGAGGGCTTCTTTCTCTAACAGCCCCTATCTGGTCTTATAATCGCCCACCATGCTGGTATAATAGGCTTTCTGTTGACTGTGTTAGATTATTATCAGACCCTGGGCAATTGGTTAGAGTATGCTACCTTAAGGCCATATTGACCTGTAGTTTTCATTTGTTTCTTTTCAATCAGTGGATAATGTACTGAAGAAGAAAAAACAAACTATCCTAGATTTGATTAAACAAGATTATTACATTTCTCACTTTTAATACACTCAATTCATAATCATTAACCAAAGTCTCTCTGGGTTATGAAAGCAGAGATTACAGTTTGTTTTTTTTCTATTAAAGCAAAAGCGTTAACACAGAAGACAATAAGTTTGAAATTAACCATGTGGTTTACTGTGGAGAACCTCTCAGTAAAATATTGCCTCAATCTCTTGCTCAATTGTCAAATTTCAGTGTCAACACAAAAAGGACCATGTGCTTGACTTAGCACTGCCTGTAATAAAAGTGACAATATGCACACATGTCAGATTTTACACTGTTAAAGAGAACGTAATGCAAATCAAAGCGCAAAAGAAATGGTAGTTATGAAACTGATGAAATTAAGGCATATGGAATCTATAACTAAGGCCAGCTCAGACTAAGCACAGAACAGGAGGTTTACAAATACGTTGAGCATGAAAACCAACAGGAATCTAACAAAACCAAAACATTTCAGCAGAGCACAAGATCAGGACCCATTAAACCAAGACAGACACTACAAACACGGATGATTAAATGTCCAAACTGAAGCTGCATCTGTGTGGAGAGTCGTGTAGAATAACAGCTTGAACCAGGTCTCAACGTAGCTCATGATCTTTCATGAGGCTTGTTTTAGTGAAAAAAAGAAGAAAAGAACAAAACAGCTATTAAATGAACACTTTCATATTAGCAACTTTTAAAAGTGTTACAATCTCTCGCATTAGCTAAAAAGTGCAAACACTTGGAAAAGTGTAAAACGGGGTTCAAGTCACACAGCCAAATCATCTGTACTGTTCTGATATTTCACACCCTGACATTAGCACCTCTCCCCAGAAGGTAATAATCACATCATACACATATTCCGCTGAAACCTTTCATTGACAATGTCAATTTGCCTTGCAATTTAAACTGAGCTCATTCTATGCATCTGTTATTCATATTTGCTGTTCAATGGCAGATCATCCTAATTGATTCTCATGGTCACAGTGTAATAAGTGGCAGTCACTGATTTATGCGGGACACAGACAGCCTCCTCAGCCCCAAAGAGTGAAAAAAACAAGCGGGCGTGAAGAGCTTCTCCAGATTCCAGGAACTGGCGGCTGAATAACAGTCACCTTCCTCCTCCACAGCATGTAATGAAAAGGCAAAATAACATCTAGGACTACTGGTGCAGTATGTGTTGGATTAATACAGGCCAGAAACGGCCTACTCATCAGCAGAAAATGCGAGAGAGAGAGGGATGCAAATAAGAGTGATGTAACTGGTGCTAAAACAATGGAACTGGAACCATCCTTGAAGAAGCACAGACAAATACTTCATTTCAGCTTGAATCTCAAAGTAAGTTGAGACAGGCAGGAGGCCCTTTCATGATGTGATGTGGTCACCACGCACACACTTCCATTACTTCTGAGTCATTTTTTTTAGGTTTGATTTAGGAACCAAAATAGCCAACAAACAGTGGACGATAAAAGTAAAGTAAATCCAAGGGTTTGTAAATGACCAGTGATGTAATTGGTCCGATATCAATTCCAAAATCAAGGGCAATAATCAACAGTTAAAGTGCTCTCTAGGAGCAGCTGCTCCATTAGGGTAAGGCTCTGTAGCTGTTTGCTGGTAATTGTGAAGGACGAAAGAGGACGATAAATGCAGTTACCTTCTCCTTTGCGATGAAGGAAGAGACATCTTTAACATGTGGACACTCAGAAGATGAGCAGTACTCAAAACTTATCATGAATGCTTTGAGGCAAACGTTTCACCCAAAACAAATGTTTTGAAATTACAAAGTGTTGGAGAACTGTTTGAGCAATTTGTGGCGGACTTGAGGCTGCTTGTGAAAGACTGTAATTATGCTAATCGTGAGGAAATGATAAGAGATTACATTGTTTTTGGCATACAGTCGCCAAGAGTGAGGGAAAAATTACTTAATGTGGAATCAGACTTAACTCTTGAAAAAGCTATAGATTTTGCCAGGTCCCACAAGCACAGCTAAAAACAGTAGCTGGCAGCAGCGGTGGTGCATATGAGCATGATGTGCATGCCATTAACTGACATTTCTTCAAGGGTGCAACATGGAAAATGCGGCAGGGTAAGACAGAAATAAAACAAAAAAAAAACCCAAAACATTTTAGTCATATAGCAAAGTCCGATAGAAATACAGACTTACAGACAAACAGACAAAAATATGCGGCGATTATTTTGGAAAGGTTTGCCATTCCAGACATGGAAAAGTGGTGCACATGGTATATGAAGAAGAGGAGGTCAATAAATCAGACCCAGAAGATTTATTTGTTGACACACTTCCATGCAATGGTGGCATTGAAGAGACTGAACAAGCCTATGCAGACATTCAGGTCTGCTTTAAACTCGACACTGGAGCCTCAGCTACTGTCATTCCCACACGTGTGTTTCAAGCATTAAACTTAAAATATGTGTTACAGCCCTCAGCTCACCCACTTTATGGGTATGGAGGAGAACGGTTAGCTGTGAGGATCAAATGCACATAAAATGCCACCATAAGAACATTCAATTAATGCTGAAAATGCACATTGTTGACACTAATGTTCCACCAGTATTGGGATTAAAGACATGTCTTGACTATGTACTGTAAAGCTGATACTGTCTGTGAATGATAACCTTGAGTGAATGATAACATTATGGATGAGTTTGCAGATGTTTTCACAGGAATTGGACTGTTTTCTGGGGAATGCACAATCTGTATTGACTCCAGAGCTGTTCCAGTGGTGCATGCAGACGGGTTCCCTTTGCCCTGCAGCAATGCCTGATAGAAGAGCTGCAGGATATGAATAAGCAACAGATTGTTATGAAAGTCACAGAACCAACAGAATGGGTCAGTTAAATGGTTGCAGCAGACAAACCGCACACTGGTAAGCCGAGGATATGCCGGGACCCAAAAGATCTGAATAAAGTAATTAAATGTCCAGACTACCTGTTACCTACACTTGATGAGATCGCCCCCAAGTTAACAGGAGCCTGCTACTTCAGTGTATGGATGCCAGGTCAGCTCTCCAGAGAGTGGGGAGACAAGCTCAACACTGAAAAGAGCATAATTTGTGCCTCAGAAGTCAACTATTTTGGACATTGAATCAAGAACAATGAAATCAACCTGGATCCTTCAAAGATTGCAACAGTCTGGGACATGGAACGACCAAGAAACACAAGAAAGTTGGAAACTACCTTGGGCATGATTAACTATCTGTCCAAATTTGCTGCTAGGCTTTCAGAGCTCAATGTGCCTTTGCAACATCTGCTTATGAAGTCAAGTGAGTTTGTATGAGATGCCCAGCATGAAGAAGCATTCAGAAAAGTGCTTCGAGCTCACACTGCAAGTTAATGCATATAAATATGGACTTGGTGCAGCTCTTCTGTGAGGGAAAGTCAATTGGTTATGTAATCCAAGTTACTAACTCAGATTGAAAAAGAACTTTACGCTATATTATTTTGATGTAAGTGCTTTTACCAGTACATATCCATCCATCCATCCATCTTCCTCCGCTTATCCGTTACCGGGTCGCGGGGGCAGCAGCCTGAGCAGGGATGCCCA
>JBAMYA010081134.1:0-23339 GCA_037176975.1 Arrhamphus sclerolepis | reverse complement strand
AGTGATTTCAGTGAGAATTGTGGGTTTTTCCTTCTTTAACTGAGGGGTACCAACAATTTTGTCCACGTGTGTATATAGTTTGTTTTGGTCAGTTTAGGGTTACCAATGTCTTCCTTGGTGAGTGGCAGGAATTCTGACACAAGCGTTGCCAGTTTGTTCTGTTTGTTTGATTTATTTCTAAAAGTCTTTCTAAATGATTCAAAGTTTTAAGCTATAGGCTGTCAGACTAGAGGGAAAAGTATAGATCACTTAGCCCTGAAATGCGTCACATTCACGAGGAGATAAACTAGCGCTGCCTGTCTGCATTAACGTTGCAGAGCGCTCTCAGGCTGAATCAATTAAAAAGCATCACGCGACAGCAACTGTGCTGCTTGATACAAATGAAAAACTACCCACGGAGAAAGATGTCTTATGTAGCAGCAAGAAAAAGCATGTGAGCCGCTTACAGATAATTTACCATCTAAATTACAACAATATATTTAAAGGCCATCAGCATTAAACCCTAATTCAAAAAATAAAATTAAACAGGAAAAGGCACTTGATCTGTTTCCATAGATAGCTTGATGCATGATTCACTTTTATTGAAAAAGAAAATAAAAAGGAAAAGTTTTGAAGCCTTTTTGTCATTATGCTGAGGTCTGAGTTGCTTTACCCTTCAGGCAAAACTTTCACAGTTGCAACATTTTCCATCCATCTGTGGATCTGGTGTACTTTTAACTGCAGGACTAACTCCTGTGTACCATAAATCCATTTTTTCTAATTTTCTATCTTGACTAATTAAAAAAAACAAAAACAAAAAAACAACTACTTGACCTGAAGGTTTTCTTCCACTGTGATAAAATTAGATGATATTTATTGAACAGCTATGAACCTTCAGTGCGGAGCTGAAATGGAAACCTTTGTTTTCAGATTGCTGCAGCTCAGTAGGCAGAGGACTCAATTCCCCTGGAAGCCAACATGAAATATATTCACTGGAGAAACTACAAAGCGTTTCCGACGTGAGAGCCCATTAAACACTCCTTTATCACATGTTGTCATGCTGTTTTAACCAAGTGAATTTGGTGGTTTTTAACTGCTGCTTAAAGCTTATTTAGTCACACATCTGTAGCGGAAGTATTCACGTCTATATTCTAACTGCTCTTTGAAAACAGATGACTATGTCTGCAAGACAATTTGTAATTGTGGATTTGTCTAAGCCCTGCGGCAGATAATAGAACAGAGCTTTAATGGCACTCACTGTAATGTGGTCCTTAAACATTCATGATTCACCTTTCTATAAACATTACTGAATATTTCAAAACGTGCTTTTACAGTTAAACTCATCTGGAGGCAGGTTGAAGGTGTACGTTTTGGAGCCAAGGAGGTGTTTAAAGGTAACATGAATTAATAAATACAACATTGCAGTCCATGCAGCTCCCAGTCACGCTATCTGTAATCTGCTAGCTTCCACATGGTCTGGTTGCACGACCTGAAGGCATTGGTTTGTTTGGGGGTTGGACATTGTAGTTTAGGTCATGTGACTAAACTAGATGCATTTACATGTCAGGAAGACTTCGATGTAGATGGGTTAAGGCAAACTTCATGGTTTTAGGTTGAAATTGACCCAGATATGTGGATATTCAGATACTTGTTTTGATGGACTTCTACTTTTCAAATTTGGTAGTAGCATATTGGTACTTTGTTACAAATGCTGTGAAAAATGGCCTGGAGGCAGGAAATTCTAGTTATTCCTGACGTTTTCTAGTTATTGCATCATATAGCTCGACCTAGCTAGCTACTAGCATACTTATCTAATTTTATTTAATGTTGCTGTACTTGATGTGATGAAAGAGTTGAGTGCAGGCCACATAGTCATCTCTTCTGCGCATCCCACAAATGAATATGCCTTATTAATGAGCTACTATTTAAAAGGGAAATTATCAGGCTTTACAACGATATAAATATTTATCGCTGAGATGTGTTATTACAGCGAACCCAACACAACTGACCTTACTATATATTTTTAATTCATAAATCTGGTGTATGTGGCATACATAATCCATAGGGGGAACTCTCTAATTCCTGAAATGCACTTCTTTCCAACTGTTAATTTGTTTCAGACTGAAACAAATGTGATTGGTCCACTTGGTAGCATTACTTGTTTTTTTTGCTTTTTTATTTCTCGCTACTACTTCTTTGTCATTTTGAAGCTAGGTAGAAAGACTTTTATAAGTTCTAAACATATAAGATGTATTACATAAAGGAAGTTAACAAAAGGAAACTCAGTTCTTCAAACTACATTTATGCAAAAAAAAAAAAAAAAAAAGTTCTGCAAAATACAGCACTGCAGCAAAGAACCTACACCGCCACCTCATGTTTGGGGGTGTAATTACACAAGGATACACGCAACAGACCAGCATAGACTGCAACAATAACATTAGTCCAATAGGTAGGCTTTATACAAAGTTGCAACATCAAAGCATAAATCAGGCTCTAGTTGAAATCTTCCCCATTTAGTTCCTTGTAGACATCCAGTAAGCCTAGAAATGCAGGCTGCAGTATTATCGTTCCACGTAGTGCTGGATATTATTTAAAATATTTCTGCTAGTTCATTTTTATTTAGGGTCAAAATCATGGCAACACTAAAGTCGATTGTTAGTCCTTTTGGATTATGACCCTTTGGTTTCAATTTTGGTTGGAATTCATTGGATTTAAAGATATAAATGGAAAATTGCAAACCTCTAGAAACAAAATAATCCCTAGTTTGTGTTGCAACCTATGTTTTAACGATATAAAGGTTAGGCTGACTGCGTAAAAGATTAAGATAAACAGCATTGTCTTAAAAATAGTGTCATTTTTGTGCTTTGACTCTACATTTTCCCAAAACATGTCTGACTTCTGAGCTTGTTACTTTAGCGGCAGAAGGAAATGCGATGTGCAGTTTAGACCATTTTTCTGTTGCTGGTAAATTTATTCTCTTATATCCTACATTCAGAATGAACAAGAAATAAACAAAATAACACACATTCAATAAAGAAAAAAAGACACTGTTTAACCATCTGTGTATGACTTCTGGCATACTGTAAGCACTTCGTTCAAAAGAATGAAGACGTAAAAGAAGAAACTGTCGCTTCTCGTTACCTTTTCTACAGGAAGTTCTGGGCGGCTCACTCACCCAGAACATCCATTAAAAACAGAGCTGTGGAATAAGAAGTCAGGTATTGATCGTGGAATATTTTCTCCTCCAGCTCCTCTTCTGTCCGTCCTCGCGGAGTCAGAAGGATTCCCATCTCACTTTGGAAAGATTTAGGCTGAGCTGTGCGCAATAGGACGGATTTGACATGGAGGGGTGGATTGGATTTTTCTGAATTGTTTTTTCTTTATCCTGTACCTTTTAAACTCTTGTTTTTGTTTTTTATAATTAAATTGTGACGTTTATGTTGACCAAATCCTCTTTCTTGGTAATGATTATTCGCTCCACCCATTTTAATCAAATATGCAATCATTTCCTTTGCAAAGGTGTGTGTTTTTTTGTTATTTTTTTGTTCTGTACTTTCAAACAAGATGATCAATCAGTCACCTTCAAATGTACCTGGAGATAAGTTCACATTTACCTCACAACCTCAGTGTGGAACAAACATCTTATATCTCAGTGTTTATTGGCAGTTCTGCTACATTAGCATCTGCAGACAGGACTGATTGAACAGAGAATACAATCTGACACACTGCTGCTCCAGTCTTAGATGTGCACACAGACCCAGTGCTCTGAAGCCTAATCTATTTTCTTTACATTTGTTATGCCACGCAGACAGCTTCACTCTTAATGCCCATGCTGTGCATGCTAAAGAACATGAATTTTAAAAGGTTTTTTTTCTAGCAGTTTTCACGCTGCCACAGCAGAGTAAATTTCCAGAGTCCCACAGTAAATGGAAATTCCCTTAGAGCCTCGCAGAGCTTTGTCTGAGCCTCTTCGATCACTGTGTGAAATGACCATCAATTACTGTAAAGTCGGACTCTGATGGCTTTCTGAAGGAGTCTGCTTCAAAAAAATTGACAGCTATAGTTGGGAAATTAAGTTTACATCTAGAAATGAAATGTTCTTGGTGCAGGTTCTTCATGTGACAACATCTGGTCTCAAGCACTTGGCAGTTAAAAGTAGATTTTCTTTGTTTTGTGTCTTGATCACTGTTTTCTCCTGGTCTATGACCTTAGACTGACAGGTCTAACATCAGCAAGGATTTTTTTTTCTTTAAGTATCTCTGAGGAGGCCGAGAGTGAGCAGAAAGGGAGAGATGTGCAGATCTCTGCGGGGATCCGGGTTAAATGCCGACTGTAGATCTGAAAGCTGTGAACTCAGCGCTGCTAATCACATCAGGAGTACGACAGAAACAATCATCTTTTTCATAGCTTATTGTTTTCCCATAATCCTGCAAATTCCAACATTCAGCACTAGCTGCTGTAGCTGATGGCATGTTTAGCTGTACTCTTGGAATCAGAGCATTCATTGTTCTGATCCACAACATGGATCCACACTGACTGAATGATGACTCGCGTCCTCAGACTCACCTGAACCAGTGCCTCCGAGACACGTTGTGGAGTCAGAATTTCTGTTCTTCAGGGTTCCTTCTTGTTTCTTGTCCAAATCCAGTCCTGGAGGGTCGCTGCCCTGCATGTCTGAAGATGTTTCCCTGCCACAGCACACCTGATTCAAATGAATAAATCACCATCAGCGTGTCATCGAGGTCTCTTGAATCAGCAGGAAAACATCCAAGACAGGGTGAGGACTGTATTTTGACACCTCTGTTGTAGCTGCTCTGTCATGTACTTAGACGTGAACAAAAAACAGAAAAAAGAAACCTTATTCTGCACATCTAAATGTCCAGTCTCACTAAAGTTCATGACATGAGTGTTGTTAACAATGTCACACTTCATTACTCTCCCTTTACTAAAGATGCACTAAAGTCGTTAACTTTGGATGCATGAATGCTTAATATTAAATATTACAGGGATTAAAGGGATCCAAAAGACTCAGCTGGGTCTGAGTAGTGGCTCAGATCTGTTGGTGGAGCAGGATTTCACAGTCACAAAGAGGAGGAGGGTTCACTCGTGCATGCGACACCCCCACAGCTGGAAAGTAAAATAAGCAACGCGGCCAAAATGACTAACATTGACTTAAATTTCTTCTTTTGGTAAAAACACCTGTAGATGGAGAAATGACTGCACCAACAGCCCTGCTGACGTTCATGTTTATGCATGAAATCTGCTGAGTTTCATTCATGAATAAATTATGAATACATAAGTTGCAGCTGTGTTTATTTTTATCCCAAGCCAAGTTTTTTTTTTTTTTATTATTATTATTTGTACCAGTGTTACTGTTTTTTCTTTACATTGTGATCTTTTATGGGGGGAAAAAATGAATTTCCTTGAGGTGTTTTTAAATATTTCATTTGGACGGAACGATTATCCTGTAACGATTTTGGGTTATTGTTAAGTTAATTGAGTGCAAACGTTCATTCTTTAATTTCTTTGCGACAGCCTTCATCTGGTTTTAGACTCAAAGCTGTGGAGGAAGTCCCTCCGGGCTCCTGACTGTCCTGACTGCCGATGTTCTCCTCTCTAGCAGCAAAGCTATTTTGGGGCTCACAGCAGAGCTCTGACTCTACTTTCAGAGTCGGGGGGGTGTTGTTGTTGCTCTATAGAGTTGCTCCAACAGTGGGTGGAAGTCTGGCCCCGCCTGTCCCTCCCCCTCACCGCAGGGAGGACGAAGACCCTGCCAGCATGAGCAGCGAGGCCGACACTTCATCAGTCTCTGTCGCAGGGAGCTCCACTGCAGCCACTTCAGTTATCAGGGGTCATCCTGGGCCACGTCATCACCATGGTTACAATGCTTATCCTTTATTTGCTCAACCAGCTGTGCTGTTACATTTCCCGCTAGGAGAAGTAAATTATAGTCATAACATTTCAAATTATCATAAAATTCATGTCACATTGAGGCTTTTGCATAACTGCAAACTTTAAAGAAAAACTGACTTTTTGTAAAAAGAAGCTACTTTTGTTGCAAAATAGATTTCACATTAAAAAAACGTTAATTTTTGTCATAAAATCTCAAAATTTCACAAAAATGTGAGTTTTATCATAAATTTGAGACTTTTGACCTAAAATATTTTTTTCTTGTAAAATTCACAAATAATAATAAAAAGTTGACTTTTTGTTAAAAAAAAAATTGCAAAATTACAAATTTTGCAATATAAAGACTTTTTTTCAACAACCAAGACTTTTTATTATACAATAAGTCACAACTTGTTTTTTTTTTTTGTTTTTTTTTGAACAGATAATTTTTCCTCCACTGACCACTGGGTGCCAAAACCGAGCTAATCCATGTTCAAAGAAACAACTGCAGCAGAATTAAACATATTTACAAAAATATTATTTTTCATCTATGGAATCTGTGATTTTTTTTTTGGTATCACATCAGATAAATTTATGTAAAGCAATAAAGCTGAGCAGTCAGATGCCCAGATGTCCTTTGACGTGCTTGATTGGCAGCTGGCCATCAGCTCTGCCGTTGAGGAATTGGGCTTCAAATGGGTTACGTGACCAGTTCAGTATTTACAGTCAGTGATTATTCCTCTGCCTCCTCTAATCATAGCAGTGTTTGTGTTAAGTGTGCTTTCTTTCATAGACACCTGGCGCAGCAACAGTCACCTCCTCATTCATTTTGGTTCCTCTCTGAGCTCTTAAGTTCAATAAATTGGACTCGAGTACCACTTAAGCTGGACGCAACGACTTTAAAATTGACTTCGCTTGTCCTCAAACGACTTTCCTTTCCATCAGGTATAATGCTGCGAATGCACGTGCCACAAGCAACACCGTCTAACATCCAGCTGTGATAAAAGTCGGTTCCAGCAAATACAGGACAAGTAAGAGAGCTGCCAACTGCAACATCTGCTGTTTCAGAACCAAAGATGCTCGATTCAGCACATCTGATTTTATTCAGCTCCTCAAAACATATCCAGTTGCTTTAGGTCAGTCCATCACCTGTGGAGTGTTAGCAAACTTTAAAACAATAGCTATATTTTGTGTAGAGTGTTGCATTCAGAGGGACACAAGTGGGGTCAGTTGATCATTCCTGCCCTGCTGCAACCATCTAACGCCTGCTGACACTAACGAGCCCAGATATTATTAGCAGCAGCTATGAGGAGGTGACCAATTAACTGTTGAGCATGTAATGTTCTGATTTCAGAGGCAAAGAACGTGTTCATTGGATTATAAGATGACCTACATGACGATGATGATGCAGTACATGCTTTGAATCCCTCAAATAAAGCAAAGCTGTGGTCTGATATGCACAAGATGATAGAATACTCATTACAACAGTAAATGAATCGAGACTTGGACTCATGACCAGGGACTTGAGACTTTACTTGGACTTGCAGCATATGTCCAAGTGGTGTATCTGTCCCCGTTTTGCTGAGACCGGAAAGATGGCGCTCTGCAGATTCAAAGCAGAAACCACCAGCTATGACTGACGTTACTCATGATGTGTCGCAGAGGATGGAATCCCAGTTAATGTCAGTGCAAACATCTTCATAGGACAGACTTCTGTACTGAAAGCCTACAACCAGGAACTAATCCTCCAACATCTGTTCAGTCCAGACAGCTTTGCCAAAGACTTCCAGGAGGGTCGAGGTCAGCATGTCGAGCACTGGGGTCAGTGGGCCAAGCCAGACTGGACCAGACCACATCAGACCAAACCAGACAATTACCTTTTCCAGCTTAGCTGCTGATCCAGCTTAAATGAGCCAGACTGGACTGTTTACTTGACGCTCATCCTCCGTCCTGTTCTGTATATATTTACTCTTTGTAAATTCAGTTTTCACTCACTTATTTTGCTCCCATTTACCTATATTGTCCTTCCTTTTACTTTTCCTTGATTTTTCTTTTTCAAATCTGTCAGTGTCTCCTTTCTTGGTCTGTTCTTCATTTGTCCAAATTCCCCTCAACTCTCCCTCCATCCTGTCCTCCACCTCTGCCACACCAGCTCTGCTCTGCCCTGACTTCTAGCCCTCTCAACATCATCCTTCTTTCCGTTCATCCTGCTTTCTGCTCCTTGTATTGCCTTTTCTTTCCTTCCTCAGCCGTTGCCCTTCGCTTTATGCACCTCAATCCCCTTCCATCCTTCACACACTCTGGCAGTGCCCTCCACCTTTCATTTACCCCCTTTATATCTTTCCCTCTTCCCCTCGTCTCGCCCTGACCCTTCCGCCACCTTTCATTCCCATCTCCTCATCTTTTCATCGCCTACCGCTCATGAACTTGACCCCCCGAGTGCAAGACAGAAGCATCATTTCAGCGGCATTCTCCGTTCCTCTGCGTTCTACCTCACTGCCATCATGATGGTCATTACAGCAGAGGTTAGTAGATGTCATCAGCACATGTGAACACACACATGGAGAGAAAAAAAATGTTTCTCGCCCACCCGTGATGTTGTGAGAGGCTATTTTCTGCACGCAGCATGACCCAGAGCTTTATGCGTTTAATAATTGCTTCAGTAATGACTGTTTTTTTTTCCCTTTGTTTGCATAAATCCATGACGTGTGTTCGTGTGTGTGTGTTCGTGTGTGTGTTTGTGTAATCTCAGGTGATGTGCATGATGGTAAGAACAGGAACAGCTTTGCTGCTTGGACTCTTGTAATAATTCTTAGATTATGGAATGAAGTCAGAGTGGACTGAATCCATTACAGGAAGCTGAGCAACAAGACACAATCAGCTCTGTCTGATTGATGTCTTCAGCCTGTTTGCAGTCAGGGCAGATCATCCTAAAGACAGAGGACAGACCTGGACCGGGATATGGTGGAACTCTCAACTATAACTGTTTTCCTCTAAAGTGGCCTCAGTTACGCCTCCACTTTGGTATCAGGACCAATAATAACCAGTCAAACTGGTACCAGTTTCCACACGTTAAGAAATTCTTATATCAATGTGCGTACACTGATAATGCATTCAGGACTGTGCAAAAGTCTTGGCACCCCTAGTCCAGTTGTTTTATTAAAGTTTAAATGGAAATCCATTTTTTTTACCAGCCTCTTTATCGAGATACAAACAGAAAATACAAGAATATTATTGAGGAGGACCAACTAGCAACCATCCCACATCCAGCAGTACATTTTGTTGCACTTCCTTTATGGACCACTAGGTGCTGGATGAAAAATAGAGTAAATACTTATTGACTCCCATGTTAAAAGTGACAGCTTTGCAGCAATTAAACATATATTTCCATCCTGGTACAAAAATCAATAAATCGATCAATCTTTATTTATATAGTGCATTTAAACAACCAAGGTTGACCAAAGTGCTCCACAGCAGTTAGCCTCACAATCCTTGTTACATATTACATCCATGAGAGCTGTGCGGAGGGTGATTTTATTTTATTTTTTGTACCACATCAGATCGATTTATATTAAGCAATAATCAGATGACCATACGCTATTTGACGTGCTTGACTGACAGCTAGCCATTGGCTCTGCTGTTGGCTTTGACAGCTTTGTCTCGCTTCTGTGCAACATGGCAGCGTGCAGTTTGAGGAAAAATGGGTTTCAAAGGCTCTCTGTACAAATTCATGGGTCAGGTGACCATGCAGTTCATCTAGTATTTACAGTCAATGAGGCAGACCGATCATCCCAGTGTTCCCCAACCCAGGTCCTCTAGGTCTAGTGTCCTGTGTGTTTTAAATGTGTGTCTGCTCCAACACGAATGATTTAAATGAACGGCTCACCATCAGTTTCTCATTGAGGTCTGTACAAGTCTGTCAATGAACCATTCGATCAAGTGTTTGTGAGCAGGGAAACATCTACAAAATGCAGGATAGGGGCACGCAGAGATGTGGATTAGGGAACTCGAGATTATTACTCAGCTGATGAACTGGTTTAATGAACCTGTCCAGGGTGTATCCCCTGTCATCTTGAGACCCTAAAACATGATTGCACGATTCTAAGTTAGTTGGCTTTGTTTGTGTTTATCTACGTTTATACAACACGCTTCATTTACAAATCAGTTCTCTTCATCTGCTGCTCTGTGTGCATTAAACTCACTGTGCTGAATATTAAAGGAGACATTTTTTTTCTCAAAAAAGCTGACTCAACTTTCTCAGGTTTTAATATTTACTGTATGTGACATGCTTTGGTCCCACGGGGACACGGAACAAACTTTTCAACCATGTCTTGACAACTCCTCACTGCAGTTTATTTTAGTAGAATGAAGTGAGGCACAGCTCCACTCTCCTCCTCTTCTGCAAGGTGTGCCTTTCTTTTAATTTTTCTTACAGCTTTGTGCTTTCACGCAAACACTATTTTGGTGTGTCATGCACATATTACACTCCAGGACTTTTAAACAGCTGATTACCATTGAAGAGAACATGCAGGATCAAGTGTGAGAACTCCCATCAACATTCACCGAGATGAAAGACTGAATATTCGACATGCACCTTTTTTTTCAGTTACTTAAAAATCTGCAGTTTGGCAATGGAAAACTGCTCATCACAGCCC
This sequence comes from Arrhamphus sclerolepis, assembly GCA_037176975.1. Classification (NCBI taxonomy): domain Eukaryota; kingdom Metazoa; phylum Chordata; class Actinopteri; order Beloniformes; family Hemiramphidae; genus Arrhamphus; species Arrhamphus sclerolepis. Next base: position 12,816 of record JBAMYA010081134.1, on the reverse strand, counting down.
TAATGCTGAAAACAACAGCCAGACAGAGATGTTATGATGAAGCAGCAATGATGGACTGGTGCTTTCATGTTGTTCTTGCCTGACCCTCCACATGATGCAACAGAACTCATGGGCTCAAACTTGTATTGTTTGGTTTTGATGAGTGGTCCCTGCTGTGCTCTTCTGCTGCTTTAGCCCTGGATCTGCTTCAGGGTTCAACATTTTTGTACATTCAGAGATGGTCTCTGTATACCTTGGTTATAATGAGTGGTTATATTTGAGCTACCAGTCTAAGCATTCTCCTCTGACCTCTGAGCTGCCGATATTTTCACTTTTTCTGATCAGTTTCATCACATCAGAGAGATGGTTGTGCATAATAATCCCAGAAAATCAGCAGTTTTTGAAACCTTGAAAGTCACTTCAATCCTCTTTCTGAAACTTTTGCAGATGTACTTGAAAAGTGGCTGCTGAGTGTGTATTTAAAGCAGTGCATGTGGACACTTATTTTGACTTGGTGTTTTCTTCCATCTGGAGGGTGTTCTGGAAGGCTTCAAACCTGTGACCTTGTTTTCACAGATACGCCTTTGTTACTGGGAAGCCGATACGCTGAACAACTTTATCACTGAGCATTAGTGGAGTGGGATGTAAAATATGTACATCAGTTGGTTATCCCTGACCGAGAGTGTTATTGAAGCCCGACACCTTAACGAGAGAATCATAAGCCCATATAAGAAATCACAGTGACATTTGTGTACCAAGCTGCACCATAAAAATGCTAATGTTGTATCTGTGAGGGCAGAGGAGGTGGATGTGGCATCATGCGGAGTGCTGCTGATCTTATTAGATAAAAAAACACTGTCATTGAACTCACTGCTTGGTATCCACGGTGATATATAGACCTTTCTCTGCATTTTTGCTCATAAAAAACACCAATAGAGCCGATTCTGTCTGTTAAACAGAATTACAAGGACTCTTGGCCACAGTTTGAAGGGAAAACAAAACATGTAAATGTTTTACCATCGACATTACTGTTCGGGGGCCTTTTAAAACACTTAGACACTGACTATGATAACGATTTAAGGGATGTTTTTCAGTTTATTTGGTGAGAAGAAGTGCAGTAAAAGCATGCCTTTAAGGATGCATTACTGAAAAAGGGTTTTATGTAGCTGAAAGTGTAGCTGTCTATGGATTAGGAAGGCCGTGTTAATCTTATTAGATTAAGTCCACCAGGGTTTAATTCACTTTATTCAGTCCTGCCAATAAGTGGATAAGGAATTTGCTGTAATCTGCGAGAAAAAGTTTTTGTTCATTTGTTTTTCATAAAGAAATGCTGTTTTTATTTATGATATATGTATTTTTTCTAGCAGTTGGCATGGATTCTGATATTTCTTTGAACCATTTTCTAATACCCATCCATTCAATTTCTCTACCTTCTACTACTGTTCAGGCTCTCCAGGGTCTGTAGGAATATGGACAAATAATTTTTTAATAGTTTAAATATAAATAATCAAAAAAAATTGAACAATTAAGAACATTTCAAAAGCTAATCAAAGACCTTTGTCAGGTTTAAAAGATTTAAAGTTAAATAACTGACAAGAAATGAATAAGAGAAAAACCCATCACTGTCCACATAATGCTTAGTCTGTAGCAGAAGAGATTATGCTTGGGTTGCCATGGTGATCCTCTGCCACGACTTGACATAAAAACAATACGATAGTTTTACTATGAGATCAGATCATCATCATCTTTAAGGCGGGAGCTTTGTTGTTTCTTTAGGTGAAAATAAATCAGAACTTATTCCACTGAGCTGTGGAGTCCCTCAAGGCTCAATCTTTGGACCGCTGTTGGTCCACCTCTACATGCTTCCCTGGAGCCACTTCACAGCAATATTGTTCATCACAGCTGTGCAGATGACACTCAGATTTACTTGGCTCTTTCACCACATGACTCTGGTCCATCAGACTCAAAAATATATAGTTGTTCAAAGATATATACCCTGAACCTGAAATATGAATATGGCTTAAATACCCCTTTTGTGTTAACTGAACATTAGTATTTTTCAATTTAGGCATCATCACTAAAATGTATCGGTATCAACAATACTGGTCCTGCATTGACTTGGTATCTGATTGATACCAAAATTTGCAGTATAGCCCACCTGTAATATTAAATGGTTCCTGAAACAAATTTGATCTAATAATGATAAATACATAAATCTGTCATTATGTATTTAAAACACATTGGATTTATTAGTATTGTTACATAAATCTCATTCTTAATTGTTTAATTTACATTTGACTGAGAAATATGCATCACGTGTATTATTATCAAGTTTATTGGCCCATTCATGATAAATGTATGTAATTAAAATAGATGGTAATCTGATATGCTGTTGACCTACATAAATCTTAAAGACGCTAGATTGAAAATGTTACTGCAACATGAGAACACACACACACACACTGCCTGGCTTGACCCTTACAGGAGGAACACAAACACCACCTACACAAGAGCAGCAACTCCAACTACATATGTTGTACACTCCAGTAAACATAGTGCACATAAAGATGCTCATCCCACACGCTCTCTTGATCTTCCTCACCCGTTCCTCTGCCTCTGCCCACTCAGCTCCGTCTGATGGTGTCTGCCCTCCCCTCCGTCTACTTTCTTCCTCTCCTTTTGTCCCTCTCTGACAGTGAAGAGTGGGGAGGAGAAGGCCACAATAAGTGTTTCCCTTCAAGAGGATGAGCATCTTCACGCTGAGCGCAGATGAGAGGCGACACCGTCCTCGCATGTTTGCATACCTCCATTTCGTTATCGCTCTCGGTCTTCCACTTCATGAGCACCGTGCGTGTGTTCAGATATGCCCCGGGTCGCGCAGTGAATTATCCTCTGAATATGGGGGAAGAGGAACTGGAGATGACACAGGTGTGCGTTTGATAGCAGCAGGCTGACCTTTTTATTCCATGCAAAGTACTGATAAGCTTTTTTGTGGTTATCTGAAGGCACGTTAACAAGCTGCTAAGCTTCCAGACCATTTGCTCGTAACAATGCTAATCTCTCTTCTTTTTCTTTTCTTCCATTATTCAGAGAAGAGTGGTCAGTCCATCTTCTATTAAGTGTTTCACATTAGCAGTAATGGAAGCGAGAAAGTGAGGGTGGAGAGGACGCTGCTACAATTCACTGTCAGAATGCAGGAAGATGAGCAAACCCAAATAGGAAAATCATAATACATACATCAATTCATCACTGACAGATCAGCAATGATTTGCTTTATACATCTGAAATTAAAAGGGAATGGTCTTTAAAAAACATTTAAATGGCATTCTATTCAGGTCATCGAACAAAAAATGCTTCTGTGGGAATTATCCTGTTAACAGACTGCATGCAGTACAATTGATTCGGATCGTATAGATTCCACCATAGTGTCCATATTGTCCTGCATTTGCTCCCCTTTTGATTGACAACTCATTTGACCGACTGTGTTGATCTATGGACTCTCCTGAACCAATAAAATCAAGTGTCAGTTGGTGTCAAAGGTTTGTGCACCAATACAAAAAAAAGTAAAAGATACATTGTTTTGGTTTTGTTTTCAAATACGTAAATCATGGAAAAAAAAGCCCTGCAGAGAAAATAAAAACATACTGATAAAGCAGTGGAATTTGAGGATAGAAAACTCTGGCTAATGCCTGGACAAAGCCACTGAAAAACATGTACAGAATAGTCCATTTTTATGTTATTGTTATCAACTCTGAACTGGCAGTAGCAGGAATTCATTTGACTACTGAGGTTAAAATTCAGTGTCATCTTTACAGACAGACCGAGCTTTTGAATGTACTCCAAAAGGTTCAAGAAGAGCATCTAATTTAATTTTAGTATGCTTTTTACAGGACTTTTAGGCATTTCCGGAGCTGACTGTTAGAAGGTTAAGGAGGTGGGCGGCAGCCTGGGGCTGCTAATCAAATACACTTGATCAGTCAGGTAATTAAGTGTTAGCTCCATAACACCATACGTTTCGACAGTTTGCTGCCCTCGAGGATTGAGGTTTGTTAGTTGAACACCAGTGAGGACAAACATCAGCAGTGATCTTAGAGAAGCTGCCCATCATTGTGTGCAGGGCTGTGAGGTCGTTTCCATGTCCGGTAGAATTCTTCATTTTACAGGAGAAATTAAAAAGCATCCCAAAATTTTCACAACAGTCACGTTTGAACACATGAGACCAACATAGAGAGGTCTGGTCATAACACGGTGCCATATTTCATGAAAAACAAATGCATGGCGGTGGAGGAGTGTTTTATTTATCAAAAAAAGAGAAAAAAAAGGTTGAAAAGGAAAAGCATCAAAGTTTTGCCAGTCCAGACATCATCAGCTTGATTGAGCTGTGGATAAATACCTTTCTGCAAACCTCAATTAACTTTTGTTGTTGTTTTTTATTAGTTCCTTTACGTAAATCCTTGGAAATTAAAGCTAATCAATCCATAAATATGACTTATTCAAACAAACCTCTCTCTATATAATCTGTATCTGTTACAACTGACAAGTCAATAACATTCAACCGTAAGTGGTTCAAAGCCAAAGAGGGACCTTCTTTTTTTCTTTTAACGAAATGGTCTCCAAGCACAAAGGAAGCCCCGGGGAAACATTCTGAGGACTTTAAAGACCCTGAACAGTGAGTGATTTATTTCATGACAGCCTGGTCCCCAGAGCTGCCTCATCAGCCAGTAATTATTTAGTAGTTACTCCATGAAGCAAGGGGCAAAATGCTCCAGTCACTTTCTGTGCAAAAGAAAGCATTCAATTTCATTTTAGTTTTTTTAGTTCATTTTTTTTTTTTTTTGGATCTCAAGAGAAGAGCCGGAAGCAACATGACAGTCGAAGCTCTTGTAAAGATTTTTAAGAAGTGTGATGAGTTTAGAATCGTGCCAGTATAGTAATGGTGACGTAGGAGTCACATCATTGCTAATTATGAAGGTACTCAGTTTCTTCTTCATCCAGTGCTAATGGAGGGGAGGGTGGGGGGAGGGTGGGGGGAGGGGGAGAGCCCTGCTTTGTCTTTGATGCATCAATGCTGACGCTGTTCGTCAGCACTCTTTATTAAGGTTTCTTTGCTTGGAGCTTTTAGCTTCTGTGGTTCTTAATGAAATGTAGCTCAACTTGTCTCCATTTGTTTGTTGTTTTCATGCATTTAGCATTTTTTTTATGTTGTTGGGCAGATAAAACGCTGAAGAAGGTTCTTAACAACTGTTCTTTAAGTGAATACATCTTTCCCCATGTTCTAAAAGAAGCACACAGGTGTAAAACAGTTTACACTTATAAAGCGCTTCACAGCTGTATTTCCACAGCACCAAAGCGCTTCACACATTCACCCATTCCCATACTGGTTATTGGTGGAGCTGCCATACTACTGGCCAGACAACCAGGAGCAACTGGGGATTCAGTGTCTTGCCCAAGGACACTCCAGTGGACGCAGGAGGAACTCGAGCCACCAACCTTCAGGTTCATGGCTGAACACCTTCCCCTCCAAGGTGTCAATCATTTCAGTGACTGTTACCTTCAGGAGGCTCTGAATCCTCAGTAGATACATGTGGATGTTTACTTCACTGATATACATTAATGAGTATCGTATCTGCAGCGTTTACTTCTTCCTTTACTGGGAGTTAGATGTTATGTACTATGGAGATTTTATAGCAAAGATAGCATGTAGCCCAGTAATTTAGGGGTACAGGATATTGTCTTGTCTTCCTACATTTCCTGGCTGGTCTGCAGCACTGGGATTGAGGAGGAGACTGGTGCGGACCTGCATCATAAACCGAAAGGAAATCTAAATCCTGCAGCACACAATGATACAGGATGGTATATCTGGATTTGTTTCGGTTACAGTGTGTGCTTGGAGCCCCCCTATATGACACTTACAAAGCCAGCTGCACTAACAGATGACTTTCACAGTCTGGACATGACTGGTTTACATACATCCAGCATAGGAGGGCTGAACTGGAACACAGGTTGTGAGCCAGATTTGGTCTTTATTTCACCGTGCATCATTGCTGGACCTCACTGCTTGCTTTAAATGGGGTCAGTTAGTGGGCTTTTATTATCCATTAAAGAAGTAGAGTTTAAATATGCTGAGCAGCAGAGTGCACTATCATCTGAATGTGTTTCCAAAGGTGAAAGGTCACAAGGCTGCACGTGCAGAAGCATGCATGACTGATGTAAATAAACTGCTTTTGAAGGATAGTTTATATCATTTTCAGTCCTGTGTAATCGCATCGTGCAGAGCAGAAACAGAAAGGGCAGTCGAGTTGCTGAGGTCTACGGATGACAAACAGTCAGCCATGTTTGGCTGCAATCCAGAAACATCTACAACGGTGCGAGGCAAGATCACTTCTTGTGATGCGCCTGAGCTCTCGCCAGATGAGATGAATTGCCTCAACTGCAGCAGTTTCCTCTTATAAATATTCATACGGTGAGGCGTGGCATCTTGCAAGCCAGCCAGGACGACTCCAGAAAACCAGTGAACCCTGAACACCCCCCACCCCCACCCCACCCGCCCCAAGCAGTAGCATGCTGCCTAGCACCACGGCATAGCCAGGCAAATTTATTGCCACTTATGAAGATTAGTGATGCATCCAGCATCCAGCTCTCTCATGCACATGCATGCACACACTGAGATTGCAGTGTTGCACATTGAACCGTCTAATGAATCTTTGTATCTCCAACCATTTTCTGTACCTACGTTTGCTGTACCTATAGGTCATTTAGCTGATTGCCATACATCAGCAATGCACACCAGCTAACATAAGATGCTGTGATGTGGAGTAAAGTCCTGCACTCGACTGCTTTTCTTCCTCTTCATGTTTACACAGGATTTCTAACTTTTAATTCTTAATTCCACAAACATGGATGTTCACACAGTGAACAATGCAACTGAGAAATTTGTTTTTCCCATGCTTAGTTTGTTTTTATAGTGTACCTATATATATGTCTTTTTTCTTTTTCTTTTTCTGTTCTTTTAACTGCTTGCCCTGCCCCTCTAGCTCTATCACCCCACCCCCCTCCTCTGTTTTTTGGTAAGATTTTTCTCTGCTTCTGTAGCAGAGGCATGGCCCCAGTGCCAGTGATGGCCTCTGTTGCAGAACACAACTGCACAGGAGCAGTTCAGTTCATTTCTCTGATTCGGTGTTAGTGAGCAGCACAAACAGACAGTAAGGATGGAGGGGCGGGGGTGGGGGGCAGCCAGGCGGCAGCAGTCAGCATTCACAAACTGAGCTGAAACTAAATGGATGATATAGGAATAAGGTGGTGGAGTGGACTTACTCAGTTGGGAAAAGGACATGCATACTGGGAGCGTTTGAGTTGAAAAGAATATTACTTAATAAATAGGATTAATAAATCGGGTTAATATTTTTTTTTTCTTCTTTTCAACAGAAATATTACTTTGGGGAAACGCAGGTCTCATTCTGTGAGTGGTTCAGATCCGCAGTTTACACAGATCTGTGACATCACAGACCACGATCAGAGAAAACTGATCAGGTGCAGAGGCTTAAAGTCATTATATGATTGTTGGATACTGTTAAGTCCTTTTAACTTGGAGGAATGTAAGTTTGTCCCTGACCTTGATCTGAAATACAAAAAATGGGGGCTGGCAGTAAACCATGTCACTCAAATTAATTAATTAATTAAATAATTAAATAAGTCTATTCTAGTCTGTTTTCTAATGGTTTTAAAGTGTAGAGTATTTTCGAGTCCCTTCATTGTGTTTTATTTTTCTTAGACTATGTTTTACTGAATTACTGAATGAAGAGACTTGAACTTATCTTTCATGCTTTGATCTTGATAACTTTAGATTATCACTCTGCAACCAGAATTATAATAGTTTTGAACATTTTTTAATAGTTTTTATTTTTATTTCATTTTTTTGAGTTTATTTGATTAGATTCAGATTAGTTTTAGTTGAATAAACATGTCTGTAGTTTCAGTTTTACTTTCACTTTTCAAAATTGGCTAATTTTAGTCTCAGTCTTAGTTTTTGAGGCGTCGGTATCTGTAAGTCTTCTGGAAGAAGATGGATGGACTGACAGATATCGATGAAAAAAATGTGTTTTACCTATCAACAATGCCAGAACAGGACAAAACTCCCTAATTCTTTACTTTTTAGAAAAATGTAGCGTCAAAGGTCAAAAGGAACTGGTACCCAGAATGCACTGCAAAACATAACATGGCTGACATCAAACACACAAAAAAAGATGAAATAAGGCAACATTTCCATGAACTTTTAAGAGTTTTTGCTTGAAGAGGTAGCATGTTTAAGAAAATTAAAGTCAAAATTAAATAAAAAGAGATCAATGTGAGTTTTTGCTGTGGAGATAAGAAAACGACGTGCTCAGGAACACAGATCTACAGATCTTCAAGTCATTTCTCATAAATTTTGAAGCCTCTGGGGCAGTTGTGGGATAAATATGCTCCCCGTACTTCCAGAAGTCCACGATTCCCTGCTGGACCTCATCCATGGACTTAGTTATTTCATGACATCATGACCTGTCCTGCTCACTTCCAGACAGGAGGCAAAATGAAAACTAAGTAAATTTTATAAATAATTTAGTTTTGCATTGTTAATTTAAATTTTTTAATTGGTTTAGTTTTACACACACACACACACATATAAACTTTAAACTTTCCCTGTTTAAGTTTTTGGTCTTAGCTTTCGTTAACTATAACTTTATATATAATAACTTTATAACGGTTGCAGATCTCTGAAGGGTTCGGGGGTTTTCAAAGGAACAGGATGAAAGGGAAGGACATCAAGGAAAAAGGACAATTTAATACAAAGTTTGACTCATGCAAGATCTGATTAAACTTGAAAAATAGTGTTAAGGTCATTTACATAAGCTGTTGACCCAGCAGTTTGTGACCTCTCGGTTCCGCCCCCAGAGGATATAAAGGTCAGGAACGCAGCCTCTGTGTCATCAGCGTGTCAGTCAGCTCAACCTTGTCATGAGCCAAGACATGTCACAAAGGTCAGGGGTTTCAAGTGGCCTTTTATTTTTTTAAGAAAAGAAAAGAGCATCTGCATTGAAATGGAAAATGTTCATATTTGTTTCAACAGACCCGAACTTCAGTGAAATGTCACTTCAGCTTTACCCGCCGCAGCACATGTTCGGAGGCCGCGGCAGTAGGTCTTCAGCTCAGGATCTACGTCCTGGAGCTGCAACGTCAACTTCCATCTGTCAGGAGGACACAGCAGGAGGACACGCTGCTGATGTCACCTGATGATTCATTATTCCCATTTGTGATAATATTGCAGGCTCTAATCATCTTCCACTTTGTGGATGTCACAACAGAATGTTTTGAATTTGATGTTTATGATTTTAATACTGTAAAAAACAAACAAACAAAAACAAGCATGAACTTCATCAAAAAAATCAAAAACGCGTTGCTGCTGGGAAAGTTTTAAATGGCCATATAATAATTTAATAATATTTTAAAAAATCAGACAGAAAATCCTGAAAACAAGAAGATTTGGACGAAACAGTGCTGACAATCATTTCAAGAGAAATTATCATTTAATCAGTGTAACAGTGTTTGTCGAGTATGTTGTTTGTTCTTTTCGATACATCTTTATTTAATAAAGAACACCGCAGCCTCTAGGCGTTCCCAATAGCTGTTGCCACTTTGTAGTGCCTTTGATTTGGACGTAGTAATTGTGTATTTTAATTATTGTCATGGTGCTGCGTTCTGACTGCAGCTGCACAGAATATTTCCTTTTGTTGCGTACTCTTTATGTTTTAGTTCTGATTCAGCCATTTAAAAGTCTGGATTGCTTTTAATTAGAGCTTCTATAGTCAGCTGAACACCTCCCTTTGTGACCCTCATTTATATTCAGCAAAACTCTTTCATTTTCACAAGCTGTTTAATTTTCCAGCTGTACGTCAAGTCCCATTTATTAGGATTTTCATTTCCCCTGCAGGTATGACACAAGGGTTGAGTTGTTTTTTGTTTTTTTCCATGATTCATCAAACATTTTTCTTAGCTTGACTACATTTAATCACACTGATATTCTAATTGTCTGTCTTGTTAAAATATGAAGAACTGGCAGGCAGGGAGTCCAAGTGATTTTCCGTATTTAAGTTAATGTTTTATATGAGTCTGCTTTGAACAGTGAAATTAAAGCTCTTTGCTTATTTACTTTAACAAACACTGCTATTTCTCAGTCTGGAGGTTTTCCTCTGACAGGTTGGATGGTCTAACAAGCTTATCCATTCTTGGCGTGACAGCTGACTGGCTGAAGTCCAGACTCGGTTTTATCAGGCCAATCCAATAATGTTTCTGTTTCAGAGACCTTCACAGCAGGTAACCAGGAGGCTGCCAGAGCCAATATCCACTTTAACTATTAATTGTCCAAGTCTTGTGGCCTGTGGCTTTGCTTGCTTGTTTCTTTGATATAAATGGACTTTGGCGTTTGGTGTGGATAATTATTTTGCCATATTCTATATTCCAGAGTTACTTGCTTCCCAGCAGTGTTTTTTCTTGCTCTGTGGAAATCCTTGATCTCTGTTTTTATGTTGAAATCAGTTCAGTTATAGTTGCTGTTTGTCTTTTTTTGATTTTGTACAATGTCCTTTTGTCTTAAACCCAAAAGTACAAAAGAAGACAGAAGCATTGTTTCAGAAAATAGAACACATGATTTATTTTTCTCAGAAAGAACGTGAACATCACAACAGACCCGTTTGATTATAGTTCATGCTAACCAACTGGTTAGCATGTTAGCATGTGCTGTATCAGTGAACTGGATCAGAAGTTTTAGAACACCAACCAATTCTTCCACTTTTTTATTAATTAAAAAAGAGTTCAAGCTCAATGAATAGCTCAAAACTTTATAAAAGGTAACTAGTGAACTTCCAGAGGATAAAAAACAAAACAGCAGGGGGGTTACCCAAAACTAAAAAAATTAATGTAGGTACATTTTAATATCATACAAAAAAAAGAAAAAGACTTTTCCAGGGAACAAAGCAAAGCAACTTAAAAGTGATTTATGGGAACTTCTGCAACAGAGTTGGGAAGAACTTTCTGAAGAAAATTTGATTTCTGCTGTAAAAGTGTGTTCAGCTGTTAGGAGGCACTTTAAGTCAAAAGTTGCTTTATAAACTGATCCCATGATTTTTTTTTTTTCAACCATAGGTATTTGTTTTATGCTTTCATTTCAGAGTACAACCAGACATTAAATTGCATAATTTTAAACAAAAAAAAAGTGGAAAAAGGCAGCTTTATAAAGCGTTTGACCGGAAGTAGAGTTTTGTGGGATATTTTTGGCTTCATGTGGACTTCAGACTTTTGACTGCACGATGTAGTTAAACTGAGGTGAGATTATCCTCTGTACATGATGAAGTTAACTGAAACTTTAGGGGAAGAAGTCTACTTTTTATATCATACCACTGAGTTTTTGGCTGAACTGGATTAAAAATATATCACTGTGTCTATTTAAAAGGGCAGTTTAAAGTGAAACAATTATCATATTTTTCATCCAGATTTTTAAACTGTGAAATGTAAGTAAAATGAATTTTTCTGTGAATGAGAAAGAAGCTGAGCTCATCTGCTTAAACGATGAAAGAAACCAGAGTAGGGGATTAAAACCAGTAACCCTTGCTGTACCTGCGAGAGGCCAACACACGTTAAAGGGTTGCGAGGAAGTAATCATGTGGCTCAAAGATGTAACGATAGAGCGGCATGTTGGCTAATCTGGAGCATTTACCAACTCTCATCTGCTGCTATTAAAAATCTACTGAACTTGCCAGAGCAGCCATCCTGTGGCTCTCACTCGTAGCGCAAAAGATAAATAAATCAATCAAAACAAAGTTGGAGAGAGGGGGGGGGGGGATCCTACCGTATTATCCAAGTAAATGTGTGTTTTTCTTTCTTTTTTTTACAGAAATAAGAATCATATAGATGCTTCCTGTTTCTGCACACGGAACCTTGAGTATGTCGGGTCATTTAAAACAGAGGATGCAAACCAAACATCCGCTACATAACCTTTTTTTTGTTGTTGTTTTTGTTTTTCATTAAGAACAACAAGACAAGACATGTTTTACAGGTGTTGATGTTTCATATGTTTACGTTTCCCAGCTTGATGGCTTCAATGCTCTCTTTGTTATTCTACTTCAAAACAAGCTGCTGCTGGGCCGCACTGAAGAAACATTTGTGAATAAACCATGACATACGTACATCACCAAAGAGACTGGTAGATGAAAGAACAGAGGATGAAGAGACTAACCTTCCTCATTATGATACAGGAAACAAACACAAATGGCAAATTGTCTTTGATATTTTAACTTTCTTTCTTCTTTTTTTTGAGACTTCACAAATACTTCTGGTAATGAAGTCGTGGCTTCGCTTCCCCGCTGAAATGGTTCTGTGTTGGAGACTCTAAATTAGACCTACACAGCGTATGTTTATTCACATATTGTAAAAAGTACAAAGCAGACTTTAATTACATGTGGATGGATTTGTACCAGACTGTTTCATCTGAACGTGATGCGACGCAGCGCTTCACAAAGCAGTTGATACTGATGTGTACATTACTCTTTCATAACAGTCATTTTGTCCACATCTTGCACATATTACATGTAGAAATACTTTCTCAGAAATACTTAATTTTCTGTTACTGATAATATCATCTTTTAAGATACACATATACAGTATTTGAAAAAGCAAAGTAACTTTATTTAAATAAATAAATAAAAAATCTCCTCGAGATCTCCTTTGATTGCAGAGGTGATTTGTCCCAGACAGCAGAGAAGCCAAACTGCCTCTGAAATTCTCTGCTTCATCTTCAATGTTAAATTG
>JBAMYA010081114.1:0-23339 GCA_037176975.1 Arrhamphus sclerolepis | reverse complement strand
GAAGAGCCACGGTTGAAGTGATGTACCCATCATGCCTAGCGCTTACTGTGGGGGCAGTATTGTGATGTGGGTTTGGTTCTGTTTAACGTGTAGGTTCAACAACACAATATGGCCCCAAAAATGAAATGTTTGTCTCCTACTAGCATAAACTTACTCAAAGACGATGCCATGTTGGATCTATGATGTAATCAAATTTGGTTTTTGGTCCAACCAAATTTTCATGTGTGGCTTACCCTTTTCACCAGGCAGTGTTGCTCGACCTGTCACTGGAAAGTGGGAATAAAATTGCAGGAGCATTGTTTGACATAAATTCAAACATTCTGTGTTCGTCTGTAGGTGATCAAGTGCAAGGCAGCTGTTGCCTGGGAACCCGGGAAGCCTCTATCCATTGAGGAGGTGGAGGTGGCCCCACCTAAGGCCCATGAAGTACGCATCAAGGTAAACCTCTGCACCACACTTGCCTGTGCTGAAAAGGTGAATTTGTATGCATCTACTGAAATATTGTCGATCTATATTAATAAATAAATATATGTATACATATATATTTTCATCATGTGTAGTCTTACTGTACTTTTGAAGGTGTTTTATTCTGTTAAATTTGAGTAATGATGACTGTTTTCATCTCGAGGAACCCTTATCCTTCCTATCATGGTTACTTCTCTTCCATTTTAAACATTTGTAAAGATTAAGGCAGGTTATGTCAAGCTGCTCAGACAAGTATGAAGTGTAAATAACCTGGTACGGCGCTGTGTCTCTCGCTCAGCTCTTCGCTACAGGAGTGTGTCATACAGATTCATACACTCTGAGTGGCAGTGACCCTGAGGGACTTTTCCCTGTTATTCTGGGACATGAGGGTGCTGGGACAGTTGAGAGCGTTGGCGAGGGAGTCACTAAATTCAAGCCAGGTGAGCTGCAATCACCAACAGCATTCAAGCCTCAATAATTGCCTCTCTGAACATGACTTTTTTTGTTAACTATTTTACATGTAGGTGATACTGTCATCCCATTGTATGTGCCACAGTGTGGTGAATGCAAATTCTGCAAAAATCCCAAGACCAACCTCTGCCAGAAAATTAGGTACATGACTTGAACCTTTTAAAAAGTTTCTCCATGCCTCTCCAACCAAACTAAACTGGAATCGAATGGAACTAGTTTTCTCACATGTCCATTTTTGAAAAGACATCTTTTAGCATGTCCCTTCACATTGCAGAGTAACCCAGGGTCAGGGCCTGCTCCCTGATAAGACCTCCCGCTTCACCTGCAAGGGAAAGCAAGTGTTTCACTTCATGGGGACCAGCACCTTCTCTGAGTACACTGTAGTGGCTGACATCTCACTGGCCAAGGTTAATGAGAAGGCTCCACTGGACAAAGTGTGTCTCCTTGGATGTGGTATTTCCACAGGCTATGGTGCTGCTCTCAACACCGTCAAGGTGAGTAGTAAAGCTGCCCGTCTGAAGACGACAGCATTATTACAAGATGCAAACGATCAGAAATTACATTTTAGTGCAAGGTTGATCACCATCTATTTCTGTTTTATTTGTATTTCATGACATTTTTATGTCTTGTGTTTTAATTGTACTTGCTAAGCCAAGCCAACTTTATTTATAAAGCACTTTAAAAACAGCAACCACTGACCAAAGTGCTGAACATATAAAATATACTTAACACAAGAAAAAGACACAAATTTAAAACATAAAATAAAAACCACAAAAAAATAAAAGTTAAAATTAAAATAGATAAATAAAATTAAAATTAAAGTCACATTCACATTCCATAATTTGAGGACTGCACATCCAGGAGCTCAGAGGAGAGTTTAAGTGCAACAACTCAGAGGGATAGGGCGGGGCAAGACCATTTAGAGCTTTAAAAACAAATAAAAGGGTTTCAAAATTAACTCTAAAATGGACAGGCAGCCAGTGCAATGAGGGTAAAACAGGAGTAATGTGCTCTCTCTTCCGTCTTCCTTTTAAAAGCCGTGCAGCAGCGTTTTTGCACCACCTGAAGACGAGACAGGGCGGCCTGGCTAACACCAACATGCAAAGAGCTACATCAATCCAGCTGATTTGTGATAAAAGCATGGATCACTGTTTTAAAATGATCATTTGATAACACAGCCCTTATTTTTTACCGTCTCAAATGAAAAAAGCTAGCTTTCACCACTGCGCTGATTTGACTGTCCAGTCTGAAAACCTCATCCAGCCTAAAACCCAGGTTAGTTACAATCGGCTTCTCATACTGTGCTAGGGGGCCTAAATCTGGAGGAGAAGATCCTCTGGTGACACTGGGACTAAAAACAATCACTTCTGTGTTTTTTTTCATTGAAAACTATGAAGTTTAGAGCCATCCAGGCTTTCAGTTCTTCAAGGCACGTCCTTAATGCTTGAGTGGAGTTGGCATCCTCCTGCTTTAGGGACACATAAACCTGAGTGTTGTCTGCGTAGCCATGTAAAGTTATATTGTGCTTTCTAAAAGTTAAGCCAAGAGGATGCAAGTACACTGACAATAGGAGAGGCCCATGTATTGAGCCCTGCGGGATGCCACTTGTAAAAGGCGCAGAGGAGGACATGTATTTGTTTAGACCAGCACAGAAAGATCTCTGAGCCAGCTATGATTGAAACCACTCCAGGTGTGTGCCACGGATGCCTACATAATGCTCTAAAACCAGGCTGAAAAACCTCAATGTTATTTTTTTTATCTAAAAATTCTTTCAGTTGACCAGTCTTCTCCAGAATTTTTGAGAAAAAAAGGAAGCTTGGAAATAGACCTAAAATTAGAAAGAACAGTGGGATCCAGGCCAGGTTTTTTAGTCAGTTGTTCAGATTATTGCATGTTTAAAATCTTTTGGACCCACACCTGAATGGACTGCTATTAATAATAGCAAGAACTGATGGCCGCAGAACAGATTATTTCGTTACACAATCAAGGTGGGACAGGATCAGTGGGGGAGCCAGAGGGCTTGAGATGACCAACAATCTCATAAACACGACCAAGACACAGGCTCAAACTGGTCTAAAGCAGCAGAACAAGGAACAGAAACTGAAGGGTTAAAAGCAGCAGGCAGAATATGAGCCCCAGTATTAGTCACCTTGTCCACAAAGAAAGTTAAGGAACCTTTCACAGGCCTTAGGAGAAGGATCAGTACTAGCAGACTGAGAGGTGTTTCGAACACGATCAACAACATTAAATAATACACGTGGCTTGTGACAGTTCAACAGAATTATATTACAAAAGTGTTGCCTTTTAGCACCTTTTAGCATCTCTCACAACCATATGATATGGGTCCCAACAGTCCTTTAAAATTTGAAACGACACCTGCAACTTGTACTCTTCACGTACAGCCCTTTGTGTCATCTGTCGTTGTGTGAAAGTTCTTTATAAATAAAGTTGGTATCTGAGTGTCGACTGAAAGTTTAAATTCCTGGTGTCAGTTTAAGAGAAGCCGTAGGCAGATAATAAAACACTCTGAAGTATCCCGATTTGTCTGTCTGAAATCTAATTAGAAGACATTGTTAAGAACTAATTGTAATTTTCAGTATAGCACAGTATAATGTCAAGCCTTTACAAAAAAATAAACAAAAAACAATTTGCTACAGTTATTTTCTTTTTCAAACTCCAGTACTGGTGATGTAATGGAACATCAGATGCAAGAAAATCCAATCTGATATTTGTCAAATATTCAATTTAATTATGTTGCATTATTACAGTTCGTATAGCAATCTCTGCATAAATATTCTATTTACAAAAACAAAAAGGACAGATTTTTAATCCTCATGTGATCTCCTCAGGTTGAACCTGGTTCCACATGTGCTATTTTTGGACTTGGAGCTGTTGGCTTGGCTGTTATTATGGGATGCAAGGTTGCTGGGGCAACCAGGATCATTGGTGTGGACATCAACCCTGACAAGTTTGAGAAAGCCAAGGAGTTTGGAGCCACAGAATTTGTGAATCCAAAGGACCACAGTAAGCCCATCCAAGAGGTTCTGGTGGAGTTGACTGACGGGGGTGTGGACTACTCGTTTGAGTGCATTGGAAATGTCCAAATCATGGTGAGGATTTTCCTTCTGCTCAAAAGTGAATGTAGTCGTTATTTTACTGAAATGAGGCTTCTACAACATATGAGTCTTTAAAAGCTGGCAGTGTATTAAACCATGATTAATATATTTAGCACAACTCATACTAACAGGGAGTTCAAAGGTCATGACAACATATAGAGAGATAAGAGAGATTGGGGGGGGTACAAGTACACAGGCTGTTAAAGATACCGTTAGAAGTAAAAAAATCTCTTGTATCGCTACCATTTAACCTCTAAATGTTGAAACGTGTTGCAGATGCATTTTCCTTTATAATTTAGATCCCAGAAGCTTTTTCTCGATGATTAAATGACTCATCAGAACACCTCAGGTTCCTACTAAACCTCAGATTAAAAAACGAATTCTGTTAATTCATTAAAAGAAAAGTATGAACATGTAATGAAGATGAGCAAACCAGTAACATGACAGTTTATGATTTCAGAGAGCTGCTCTGGAGGCGTGCCACAAAGGCTGGGGTGAAAGTGTCATCATCGGTGTCGCTGGAGCAGGACAGGAAATCTCCACCAGACCGTTCCAGCTGGTGACGGGCCGGGTGTGGAGAGGCACTGCCTTTGGAGGCGAGACACTTTTATTTCTGTTTTTATGTGATTTTAGTTGTACCTATTAAAGTCTGAAGGTCTCTTGGTGGAACAGCATTGTGCGGACTGTAATCGCGCCTAAATGAGATTTCTAGTTGTTCAACTGGTTCTGTTCTCACCACCAGGCTGGAAGAGCGTGGAGAGCGTTCCTAAATTGGTGGAAGAGTACATGACTAAAAAGCTGAAGGTGGATGAGTTTGTGACTCACACTCTGCCCTTTGAAAAGATCAATGAAGGATTCGACCTCATGCATGCTGGAAAGAGGTGAAATGCAGTTTATTTGTTTTGCATTCAGTGAGCGTCAGATCTGTTATGTTATTTTTGATTGCTAGTTAATCCTGTACAGCTTTCTTGCTTCTTGCCTTTTAACTGGTGGTTTATCTCCCAGTCTAATGTAGGTGTGTTTTGTTTGTTTTTCTCATTGCAGCATCCGTACAGTGCTGACTTTCTGAAGTGCCTGAAACAGCATCCGTCCTATCTGGCTTTCAAACATTCTCCTTTCATAGCTGCAGCACTTATTTCACACCGTTTAACTGTAATGGCACAACTTTTTTGTGTTGAGAAAAAATGTTAACAGCAGACCACCTGATTTCTTTCTTAACCTTGTTTATAAAAATCTAAAAATTAATAAATAAATAAATAAAAGAATCTTGTCACTCTCACAAGAGCCAACAAATATTATCACTTTGTCTTGTTTGGTCACTTTTCAGAGTTGATAGAATAAAAGATTAAAAACAAAAGCAACATGCTGTTACAACTTACTGACTACATGCCAGATATGGAATTCACAGTCTAATATATTCATGATTCAATCATATTTTAAAATTCTGAATAAAATGGCCATTTCAATCAATGTGTTTCAAATATGACGTGAAGTCGGTGGTCATGTCAGGGGTAAACTAGCAACTACAAACTTCTACCAGGTAAAATTGCCTTCTTTCTGTGGAGGTTGGTGGCTTTAAAGAGGGAATTACATTTAAAGTCTTTAAATGTAATGCCAAATTATGCTATATGATGCAACTTCTCAGTCACTACTAAGATTTTTGTTTCATTTGCCTTTATAGCTGTCCTCTAAAGTCTGATTTCTGTGTTTAAAAGCCATAAACTGCTGTTGAGAAACTATTGTGGGACTATGATTGGCTGTATTGATTCTGTGCATCCAAATGTGCATAAGCCATCTTCTGTGATGGTATGAGGATGCACATGTGTCCATGGCATGGGCGACCTGCATCAGCATGATGATGCAGAAGCATGCATATGAATTGTGGAGGAAAAAACCATCAGGGTGGCATCTTTTCCTCATCGGCTTGTTATTCCAGCAGGACAATGCCAGACGTCAGTCTGCACGATTTCCAACTCTGTGGCTTTATAGACACAGAATGTACATGTCTGGCCAGGTCATGTCATCCAGAAAATGTATGATACATCATGAAGAGAACAGTCTGATGATGACGACTGTGCACTGTTGAGCAGCTGATGGCTTCTATTCGGGGATGGGAGTGCTTCCTTTTTGTTTCCTCGACTCATAAAAAGCAAAGTGATGTAACAGGATGATGTGGTAATAAAATGGTGATCAGCTGAAGGTTTAAAGTTGATGCATCTTTTGTCGCTTCTGAGGCCACATTGCAGGTATTTGGAGTTGTGAGTTGGTGTGGTAGAAGACAAGTCTCTTCCCAGTGTAGGTTTTCACTCAGCTGATTCTTTGAGACTGGGTCACTGCTCTAGACACTGATGTGGTGCTGAAATACTTAATTTGGTTAGCGTGACTCACCAAAATAACACTACAGTTGTTTAATGAGGATGATGATTTTTTATTTTTTATTCTATTACGGCACCTTTTACTTTTCTAACTAGTTCTCATTGTCTCTCCACTGCAGCTCTGGGAGAGTTCATGCATCCATGTGAAGATGACATTGTGTGTAAGTGCACGACAGAAGAAAACAAAGTTCCCTACTTCAACGCTCCAGTGTACCTGGAAAACAAGGAGCAGATTGGGAAAGTGGATGAAATATTCGGTCAACTCCGGGACTTTGTATCCTTTCTTTTTTATCATTATTTTTATTGTTGTTGTTGTTATTATTATTATTATTATTATTATTATTATTATTATTATTATTATTTCAGTCTCTGAGGTTTAAAATGTCATGTTGCCACTTTGTATTGTTATTTTCCTGAACTCACTCTTGCAGTATTTTTCAGTAAAACTCTCTGAAAATATGAAGGCGTCTTCCTTCAAGAAATTACAGAAGGTAAAAAAAAAAAGAGAGAAAATTATTCAACTTTTTTTTTTTCTTACAAGAGATTTGTGCAGATTCTTCAGTGTGCAACAATGATGTAATGTGCACCACCTCTATCAGTTTTATATAGATCCAATGAAGCTCCTGCCATTGCAAAGATTCCTCCCTCGACCTCCAGGGGAAAAGGGGCCACCAAGAGGAGGCAGGGGAGGCGGTAGAGGAGGAGGAGGAAGAGGAGGTGGTCGTGGAGGTGAGGAGGAAGTCTCTCCTCTTTAGTAATCTTTGGGTTTGTGTGTCGAACTTGACACTTTTAGAGGCAACTTTTTTATTTTTTCCCTTGTTGGGAACTTGTGTTAAGTTACCTGCTGGCTTTAGTTTCTCTGCGTTTATAATTCAATTCACTTGTTTTCAGCAAATTTCGATTACAGTTTGTAACGGAAGTTTTATTTATATGTAATTTGTGTTGTTTATAACAGGCGGTTTTAGAGGCGGTAGGGGCGGAGGTGGACGCGGAGGATTTGGAGGTGGACGCGGTGGAGGAGGCTTCAGAGGAAGAGGAGGAGGAGGAGGTTTTGGACGGGGATTCAGAGGTCTGTCCACAGTCTCCTGAAGCTTTAAAAAAATTTGCAGTGATCTAGTTTGTTTCTTATGCCTTTTTTTTTTTTCCTTTTTCTTAAAGGCGGGAGATGATCAGACTGTGTTGGCCTGGTGCGATCATCTTTTTCTTTGTCTTCACGTAAACTGAAAGGCTTCGCTGGCGGATTCAAGCCAGAGACACTCGTACAGTCAGCGACTCTACTTGAAGAGTTTGAGTGAATTTTATTTTATTTTGTAGTCGCTTTGGATGGAAAAAAAATGATCTTAATGAATTTAATTTAGAATTTTCACATACTTGTATATAACAGTTGGGACCCTTTTCTGCTTGTTTTTTTTTATTTTATATAAATTCATATCTCAACAGGCACGTAATGACCCTTTCATCATTTGAATTCAACAGATGTTGAATATTTTTGACATTCACAGACCTTCTTGTAGTGATTTCCTTACATGTAGGAAGTCGGTTTATTCAGTGTTAACTGAAGACATCGCAACGTTCAATTTGTTGTACATGTGAAATACATTAAATGATGCTTTGTAACTTTGTGCTTTTATGTTTTCTATTTTAAAGAATGCATACACATATCCTTTGTCAGTTAAATATGAAAACAGAAAAAAGGGAATTCTGTATCACTTAGTGCCTCAAAAACATGCAGTATTTATCTTGAGGTATAGTAGATACTGTATAAGAGCAGGAGGAGAGACGTGCAGGCAGAAATGACCAGAAGTGGGCTCAACTGGGGGAAAAAAAAACATGCTAACAACCAAGTGAGATGGGGGATATTTGTCAATGGTTTATTCACCCTGGAGGAGCAACTGGCTTAAGAAAAACTTGTAAAAGAGGAAGTAAAGTTGAAAACCTTTATAATGGCTTTTATTTCCAAGCATGCAAATCCTTGAAAAAAAAGGATATTAGAGTGTTGAAAGTAGTGTGGAGTCCTGTTGAGGTCATCCTGACAGAATGACGATAGTTTACAACAACATGGTAAACAATTATTTACACAGAAGCACCATTATATGGGGATGTTTGTCATACTATGGTTTTTGGACATGTTCACCACATGCCAGGGATCACGGATCACTTTGCCTTCCACTGAAGAGGCAATTTTCAACAAGACAAAGACCCCAAACACACCAGTAAACAGCAGCATCTTGGTTCCAGACCAACAAGATTGACGTGATGGATTGGCCAGCCTGCGATGGACTGGTGACTTTTCCAGGGTGGACCCCTGCCTTTCGCCCGAAGTGAGCTGGGATAGGCTCCAGCAGACCCCCGTGACCCTGAACAGGAAATAGCGGGTATAGAAAATGGATGGATGGATGGATTGACCAGCCCAGTTCCTGGATCCAAGAAAAAAACTTGGGTGACATCAAAAATTCTGTTTCTGAGGCAAAACACAGAAGTAAAGAGGAAATGTGGAAAGTGGTCCTGGACTGGAATAAAGCTGGTCGAGTCAGCAGTTTTCAGAAAAAGTGTTTATACAAGTGAATATTAGATCAGTGATTCAGAGGGTCAGATCAGGGTCAGATTTCTACAGTAAATATCTCAGTTTGGGAAGAAAAAATATTCTTTTTTTAATGTATCTCTATATTCCTTTTTTTTCTTCTCTTTCTGTAAAATAAACAGTAAACGGTAAAATATTTGAAAACCTTTTCTTCATGTTTGGATTTGGAATAGAATGTCCAGTGTTCCCAGTGCATTTGTGTGTTTAGCAGTAAAAGGGACTTTACTCATTCTTTAAACACGAGTAATTTTTAAGACATCTGTAATTCCAAGTCATTTGTGAATCTTGATGGTTTTTACAAGAATCCGTGAAAACCTGCAAGCCAGTTTTTGAGAACTTTGAGTTCTATAATCTTTAACCCTTAAGATAAAATGTCCAAACAAGTTTTATTTGCTTGATTAATGATGATTGACTTTATATCCTGAATTTATAATTGAAAATAACAGAAAAAGTTTAAGATGTTCTTAAAAAATATGTATATAGGCCTATTAATGATGGTGATGGCTCCTTTTTGAGCTGAATAATTGTCCAGAATTTTATTTTATTTCATTTTGCATTCATTGTTCTGGGTTTTTTGTTTGTTTGTTGTTTTGTTTATACTTTTGAATAAGACACCCTAAGCACAATAACTTTAAAAATGTCATATAAGATGCTGGATAAATGACCAAAAAGGCAATGTTCCCATACACTTATATCAGAATTTTACATAAATTTAGGAAATAAACACGCTTTAATGAAATTAAAAACCGAAAACATCTTTTTTGGGTTGCTTTTTAATAAACTACTTAAAAGTAGGTCAGTACAAGAAAATAGATTCATGAAAAACAAATAATGCCATCACATAGTTAAAATAAAGCAAGAATGATCTCAAATAAATATTAGGCTATATAAGCTAGCAGACATAGTTCAGTATTTTTGATGGCTTTCTTGATTTTAATGTTTTATTGTTATAACTTATTGTCTGAGTTCTCTTCCAAAAATTAAAAAAAAGAGGGTTTGTCAATAGACATTTTAGATTTATGCATAGATGCTATTTAGCAAGTAATAGAATTAGATTTCTAATGTAATAATGATCTGATTTGATGAGATCAGCAAAGGGAAGCAAACAACACATCTTTGCCAGAAAGCACAGGAGAAATGACACAAATCTTTACAAAATGAACTAGTGACATCAAAATATTTTTTGGGCATGTAAAACTAGGAATAAAACCGATTAATATTTCAGAGACACTTCCTTGATCATATTTATAATTAGGCATTTAGAGGGAAGACACCAGCTTTTCTTCCAGATCAGGTCTGGAGTGAAAACGTGCCGCATCAATACCACGAGCATCAGCTCATTTATACCGGCATTATATATTATATATTGATTGATGGAACTAAACAACAACGTGGAGCGACACCTAGCTGCATTATGCGGCAGTGTATAAAAAATTGGGAGTAATTATATACAGTCTTTGGGAGTAAATACTCATTTCCTGTCCTTCACCCGTCGGAGAGCTGCGAGGAGAAGAATCTGTCTGCGTAGAAGGCAAGTTTATTTCACATTTCACATTTAAAGGCAACTAAACGTGCATTACAAAGGCACTGAAGTATAGTCGCAGTCATTCCCAAGTGATTCAGAGTTTAAGAAATAACTGCGGTGATTATCACTTTTACAGCCGAGAATCAGAAGTTACTGAAGGCTACTTGAAAACGCTTTAATAACTTGTAATGTAAGTTTTTTGTTTCAAATATGCTGTTACACAAAATTTACTCATTGTTGTCATCATTATTTAATGTATTAAAAATATATTTGAGGATGTGTGTGTTTTGATTGCGGCGCGTGTGGCCCAATCGGTGGCCCGGGGACGCACCGCGGTTCCGCTTGAAGGTTTGCACTGTTGCGTCACAGCATGAAGTTTATAATTTAGAATTTATTTTATTCGATATTGTATTAATAGTTTTTGACATTTTAGCTTTTATGTTATCAATATGAGCCTTCCAATGAAATTTGTGGTCGAGTATCACCCCCAAAAATCTGATTTCATACACTATTTCTGTTTCATTACTGTTTATCATGAGCTTGACATCATTTTTTTATTTTCTTGTTACTAAATATTACAAATTTTGTTTTTGCCATAATTTAACTTTAATTCTTGTAATTCTTCCTCCATTATACTGAGAATCTGCTCCAAACTGTTACCAGAGCAATATAATGTAGTATCATCAGCAAATAAAGTAAATGTTAACAACTTAGATTCATTACATATATCATTTATCTAAAATAAAAAATAAAAAACGTTTAGGACCCTGCACCGACCCTTGTGGTACTCCACAGGTAACCTCTAGTAAATCAGAATTCACATTATTTATTTATAAATATTGATGTCTTTGATTCCAGTAACTTTTTATCCAAGAATGTGCAATAGCTCTTATAGCATATTTCTCCATTTCATGTAAAAGTAATTCATGATCTATAGTGTCAAATCCGTTTTTGAAGTCTATAAACACTCCCACGGTATATTCTTTATCAATTTCATTTGCTATATCTTCTACTCGTTGCATTACAGCCATGAAAGTTGACCTTTTGGCTCTAAAACCGTATTGACATCAGATAATAATGAATATTTTTCCATGAAATTATCAAGTTGTTGCAAAAGCAATTTTTCTAAAAATCTGAAAATTGTGAGAGAAGACAGATAGGTCTGTACTTGGAGAATTGATGTTCATCACCACTTTTTAATAATGGTACGACCTTTGCTGTTTTCATTTTACTTGGAAATGTACCTGTTTGAAAGGACATATTACAAATGAATGTGAAAGGACATATTCTATTATATTTTTATTAGCCACATATCAAATCCAGTCCAATCGAAAGACTTTTTATTTTTAAGGTTTTACACGATATTTCCTTTTCATCAAGTCCTCTAATAAAAAAATGAGTTGATGTATGTGTTAATGTTACCTCCATCTGTACTACCTTTATCCCTACACACCATGATACTATTTGATGTCATGTCCAACATTTACAAAATACTGATTAAATTCATTTGCAGTGTCTTTGGCATCATCTATAATTGTGTCATTTCTAACAAAGAAGTTGGAAGAACTTCCTTTTACTGCATGTTTTTTAAAGTAAACTATTGAGCACTTCCCATGTTTCCTGGATATTATGTTTTCCTGCTCCAAAAGATTGTGATAGTAGGCCTACTCCTTTTTGTTTTGTCTAATGATATTTATTAATTTATTTCGATATATCTTATATTTATTTTCAGCACATTTTATTCTTTTTTTAAAATCTTTGATATAATATATTTTTTCTTTTTACTTGCTTTACTATTCCCTTTGTTAACCACGGTTTTTCCAGTTCTTTTTGTTTCCTTGTGATTTTTTTGCAGTGGACTTTTTTTTTTTTATCATAAAGCATTATTAGTATTAATAAATTTCCAATTTTGTGCTGCCAAGTCTGATTCAAGGGCAGCAACATGTTCAATTGATCTATTTCGGATGAGTTTATGTGCATGAATCCTAATTATGATTTTCTGTTTCATAAAAAAAAAGGAAAAGCTGCAAAAACAGGCAAATAATCAGTTATATCACTGTGTCAGTCTTAAGCAATGTTTGTCTGACCCGACAGTTCTAGCCTGTGGGGTCCCACAGGGATCAGTACTTGGCCCTCTTCTATTCCTGGTCTATATGACCTCTCTAGGACAGATAATCGGTGAGTTCAGTGGTGTTTCCTTCCATCTTTATGCAGACGATGTACAGCTCTGCTGCTCCTTCAAGCAGACGGAGCTACATAAGTTAGATAACTTAATTGCCTGCTCGACTGCCATCAAAAAATGGCTAAATAACAACCTCCTCCAACTGAACTCTGCTAAAACAGAAACATTTAGGTCTCTCTGTCCAACCTAGCCGACGCAACCTAGTTGTGTTTGACAGGGACATGTCCCTGGACCAGCACTGTAAACAGTTGGTGAAAAACTGCTATTATCACCTGCTGAAATGGAGATGGTAATTCATGCCTTTGGTTCATCACGCATTGACTACTGCAACACTCTTTTTATGCGTTTCAATAAGAAAGCGCTAAATCGTCTTCAGACCGTGCAAAATGCAGCAGCAAGGCTCATTACGGGTTCAAGAAAAAGTGAACATATCACACCGATTTTATACTCTTTACACTGGTTACCAGTTGCCATTTTAAGATTTTAGTACTCACTTTTAGAGCTGTTAATGATCAAGGCCCCTCTTACATAGCTGAGCTACTAAGATCCTACTCTCCATCACGCTCTCTAAGGTCATCAGACCAAAAACTCTTGATGGCCTCTCGCACAAACTTTAAAACACGTGGTGATCGCTCCTTCCAGGCCAGTGCTCCTCGCCTCTGGAATGCACTTCCAGTCACCTTACGAAGCATAGAGTCGACTGAAGATTTTAGAGAGAACTTAAAACTTATCTTTTTAGACAGGCTTTTTATTGATGTTGGGGCCTCTGTGAAGCTACTTGCTGTGTATGTTTTATGCTGTTTAACCCTGTATTTTATTGTTTTTATTGATGCTGTAAAGCACTTTGTGATTTTATCTATGAAAAGTGCTTTATAAATAAAATTTACTTACTATTTACTTAATTTAGGGCCAAATTTATCAAGATCCCAGTTCGAGTGTAGTAATTTGCACAATCCAGAATTTTACGTGAGATGTGAACCACGGTTTGTGTGTCACTTACGAAGAGTGATTGCGCAAATGGTGGCAGGTGCAAATGTCTTGGAGACGCCCTATTTAAATGAGGATTTTGCTTGTTGTTTCTGGCCTGTACAGCAGTGCTCCACCAGTATGATCCAAACAATAGAGCCTTATCTTTGGAATTTCAACGCGCTGCACATTCAAGCTCCGATCACTCTGAAAAATGCCGCAACTATGAAAAAAAAGAAAAAGAAAGCTAATCATCCTAGTGTGACGCATGACGTTCAGGACTTGGACAGCACATCTGAAAAACGGGATTGGGAGATCCCAGCTGTAACAGCTGCCATACACTGAACGCAGATGTAACAAAGTGTAAACTAGAAAGGAGTTTTGTCATCGGAACTCTTTCGCGTGGCTCCAAATCCCCTCTGAGTTCCTCCAACAGCTCCAAAATGGCAATGATGGATCAGCGATATGTTTTAATGATTGCTTCCTTGTTCATCCCTTTAATGTTCATACAAGGGTGAATAATGCGTTCTCTGCGTCTCCTTGCTTCATTTGATGTCTCGTTCTTGTGTCAATAACCACAGCCATGTGTGCACAATTAAACATACAGTCTGTTTGCATGTCCTTTTGAAACGTGTTAAATTTAGACGCATTTTCTATGAGCGAAATTGCGTTCAGGTTTGATAAATCACTTTTCGGGTGCTAAATTCGTATATTTACATATTCTCCTCCCAACTCAGAATTGTGTGTGAACACCCCAAAGTGCATATTCATTGTGGCGGATGTACTAACTGGATTAGACGCACTATTTTGCATGCAAACCGTTGTGCCCACCGTTAGTAAAACAGTTTGTATGTTTTTTTTGCATGTGCAGTGAGTTTGCACTTGTTTTAATGCACGCAAACCTTTAGTAAAGCATAAAAAGCATTGGAAAGCATTGGATAAAACATTTGACTATAAAAATGCCTTCGTAATCTTTAAATGTTGGTGTAACCCATCCAGTGTTTCCAGTACTAAAAGTAACAAAGAAATCCTACAACATGACTGATGTTTTTAATGTCATTTGAAGCTGGCATTTTCCTCATGGGTTCCTTTTGTTGCCTGTAGAGAAAGTAAAAGACTGCGATCCAAAAGATCTCAGCTTTGATTTCCTCTGTCCATAGACCATTTTTTTTTGGACAGATTTACCAATGAAGGTTTTGCAAATTCACTCTTGCATTGTGTCTTTTATCTCTATTAGGTAACTCATTCTGCCTGAGACATAACCTTGTAAAACATACCGGATTTCTTTTGGTTTTTAACACAATTTTTTTTTTAACTATAAAAATGGCATTTTCTAAGTTTATTCTTTTTACAGACTGTACATTTTACAGTATTTTGCTGAGTCGTAACTACTCTGGTGTTCATGGTCCTCATCGTTTTCAGTCTATATGATAGCTCACCCCTCAAATCTATCAAAATATATGACACCCAACTCCTATATTTCAACCTGCCACATGGCAAAAGCTGCCATTTATCTCTCAGTCATCAGAGCTGAAAAGGGGATTTTAAAAGAGTGGACTTAAGAGGGTGTGGAGACGAAGTCTGCAGAAGGTGACGATGTGGCAACATGCAAAGAAACTCAACACTGATGGCTGAGAGTGATAAGAAGAGGAGAAAGCATGTTCTCTGCGTCAGTGTGGATAACTCTAATGCACAATCCAGACAGCAGGATGAGGAGAACAGGGAGGGAGGAGAGCTATAGGATGTATAACGATAGGTTGACGGGAAAACTAAATTGGTTTTAAATCCATGAGAAGAAGTTTATTGTGTGGCTTATCTACTGTATCAAGTATCACGCCTGTGTGCGACAGCAGACGCTGATTTCACTTAATTTTACCTGTATTCAGAAGACCTTATGCTGTCAGCACCTGCTCATACTATTGTGTTGAATAACCATGATGCTGACAATCCAAGAAAGGAAACCTTCATGCGCTATTTCCCAACGTAGCTAGACGACAACTTGCTGTGCAACTTGCAGATTAACAACCCTGATGGCAACATCAAGAGTTCTGAAACAAGAAAATGTCCATATAAGCGTTACAATCACATTTACAACTCTTTTAATACCAGAATTCTGTACACCTGAAGACATCTTCTGTACAATGTGATATAACATGAAGTTTCATGTTTTATTTAGTACCGGGGTACAAAAGAAGAAGAAGAACAGAACCTACAGTGGAAAAACCAGTGAGCTATTTAAAACATTACATACTGTGCATCAAATCCAAAGGTGAATAATCCTCCTGTCAAAAATCAGCTCCACATATAATTGCTTTTGCTTTAGCTAAGTCCTTTCTCTTTGACTACACACGGGCAGGAACGCTGGGAAACTGGGGACTGTCTCCCGTAAGCATATTGAGGTTTTTAGGATCACTGCTCATTATGCATACTCTTTTTCAAGATTTCTAAATACATTTCTCATAAATCATATCGATCAGTAACTTGAGACCTGTATCTGCTTTATTAAGAACACAACCTGCAAGTTGCACTTATAATTGTACTTGAATCAAACGATTCCATTTTCTACTGAACATGAATCTTTGTTATATACAAAATATATCATGACAATAGCAGTTTAAACAATTCCTTGTACCCTACAGAGGTGATGCCTTCTCTCTCCACAGTGTTCAGCTGTTATTAGTGCACAAAACATTGTTTTTTCATGATCGAATATCAGTCTTCAAATGGCTGTCTTCATTTCAGGAATATTTCAAGGAATATTCAGTTACAGATGAGGAAGCGTTACTCTCGCAATCACCGATCTATTATTGGTAAAAAACCATCCCAGCAATCTCTGGCGACAACTGCACATCCAAAACAATGGCATTAGGTTTGAGTAACATGCAGAAACAGATCTGGGCACTGGCCACTGAGCTGCGTGATGAAAAATGTAGACTGACACAAGTCCTCCACTTGGCCGACAGGTAAAGCCAAATAACTGGGATGCATCTTTAGTAACAGATCTAGCCATGAACATTTGGAAATGAAAACCACGTATTCTTGAAGGAAACATCAATATGTTATCAATAAGAGGAATTTCACAACCAAAAAGCTTCTCTTAATGAATAATGCAGATCTGCATAGAGGGGATACAGTACAAGGTTTATTCACCAGCAATGAAGCATGTATTTTAAGTCTATCACTATACTAATAACATCAGGTGGTATTACGCTGGGTGGGTGTGAAACCACACCACTAAATTGTATACTTGCCTCTACATAAACAAGTTCTTCCTGAAGCAGGAATTTTCTAAGCAAAAGTTAACATAACAGGAGTGATTCAAGGGCTTCTGTCAAGCTCTTTCTGGCCATATTTCAGTCTCATCTGTTTGGCAGTAGTTTGAGCCCTCATACCAGCCCTGTAATCTGTAGAGAAATGGAGAAGGGATCTGTTATGCCGCCCTGCTAATGGAGATGCCAGATGAGTAAACACGAGCAGCAAGACGTAGTGAGAGCTAACACAAGGGATGTTCAGAGAAGGTGTGAAGAAGACAGAAACTCCAGACAGGAAGAACCCAGAAAGCAGGAAATGGGCCAAAGAAAAAAGAAAAATGTAAATGCGTGGAGGAGTTTAATGAGTCTCCAGGTTCTCTCAACTGTACTGCTGGGGCCTGGGGATCAATGAGTGTGTGTGTGTGTGTGTGTGTGTGTGTGTGTGTGTATCTCTACACTTGTAAAATTGTGTTGCTTATGAAATCCATGCAGTCCATCCATGTTTCAGAAAATTAAATTTTATTTAGGGCCTATTAAATGAACACATTTTGAACTCTTACAACAAAAAAAAAGGTTTGAGTTGAAGGTCTCTTTCAAATGAATTAGAAAGCTGAACTTAAATTATCCATCTGGCAAACAAAAATGCCGTGAGCCATCATCCTTGAAATATTTATTATTATAGTAGGGGTGACGCTTTAATATAATCTGAAGAGAGTTGGTTGTCAACTGTTAAGGCTTTGGAGAAATTTATGAAAATGGGAAAAATGTATGTTCTCACTTGTTCTCGATTACTATTATGATACTTTGACTGAATATATCTCAAAAAAACTACCGCAGAATTAGTTTATGAAATATTTATTCTGCTTGTACTATATGTAGGCAAAACATATGTATTTCAGAAATATGTACACTTTAATAGGTATGCATGTTATTTTCTGCTAATAGAATTTATTTTTTGCCTGCAAGGGCATCGCTTCTGCTCTATTACCGTAATACACCATGTATGTGCAACCTAAAACTTTGAGAGAGCGCTAACGTCGGCTGGCTTGACCGCATATTTCCAAGTGTCGGCTCACTTGACTGCAGTCTTTGGACTTTCGGAGTGTGTAGTGGAGCCTTGACCTGAATTTAAAAATACAATGGAAAAAAGAGCACTATTTCACTGAGCAATGAAAATAAATATTCGCAAAATACCTGCCTGAATATTTATTTTACCTCGTAAATGGGACTTCTGCTCCTGAACCTCTGTGCACAGACTGTAAGAAGTTACTTTCATCTTTACGCAGGGCTGTAAGCTGTTTGTTTTATTTTAATCTTTCGAGATCACAATAATCTTACAATTTACAGCTACAATTAAACAAACGAACAAACACAAATAAAATACTTTGTTCAGATATTGTGCAGTTTTGGTGTCGCTGGACTTCCCGTCGCAAATGCTGATCACCGAAATTGCACAAGGTCTGAAGAAAGAAGTTAAAAGCTTTGGCTTAAGAAGACATGATATACGTTTTGGGACAAATAACTTACACTTCAATTGGCTCTGCGTGGCTTATTTTTCCAAGCCACGAAGAGCCTCAACATAAGGAAGAAAGAGCCACATGTGAGACCAGAGCGATAGCTGAGATAGTGGTGAGATAACAGACGCTGGATTTAACTTACTTTAGCTGATATATTTTAAGTCAAAATCAGAATTAAAAAGAAAAAAAAACAAATTTACTTTTTTCTGCTTCAAATATTTGCAATCAAATACCATCAGAAGGCATCCAGAGGCTATTAGCATATCCTGCCTTCTATCCACTTTCTCATTCCAGTTTCTATTAATGGTGGAATGATGTTCAGTGAACCTGCATATTGAAAGTCTCCTTGTCATTTATTACTGTGCAGCGGAGATCAATCCAAACTAGAGTCACAGTTTAATGAGTGATGGCTGGCCTGCTGTAAAACAAATTTATTTCGGAATGGCCTCAACAGTCACTCATCGATGAGAGCTTGTTGTTTTCATAGAGGAGTGCCTGACCTTGATAAGTGTTCGGGTGGATGGGGGTTCTGTTTCACTCACTCAAATCATTTGTGCGCAGATCATACAACCATCCACCTGTTAAGGCCAAGGTTACATCGTATTATAGGAACCCATTATCGCACACTGAACAAAAAAGTGCACAGTGATAGGTGTTAAATCATTAAATTACCTGGGTGGTTTTCAGCCTGCCAATCCAAATCTGCTTTTTGGCCACACACACAAGGAAATTCAAGAGTCTTGCCCATGGTTTGCTCATCAAGTAAACCAGGGTGTTTCCTCAACTCCAATTAAAAACCTAAACAGACTTGTGAATCCATCTCATATCCCCAAACTTAAACAAGAACAAAGAAAAGTGTGGTCAAAATGATTTAAATTGTAAAATTACAGAGCTAAATGTGGAAGAAAAGTTGACCACTACACCCTTTTAGACTCCAAAAACACTGAAGATAGTTTAAATCCGTTTTTAATGTTGAGAATTGAAATGTAAATTACTTTTAGATTGAATAAAATGTAGATTATCACATAGGGTTTTAATATTAGGTAAATATGATCTCAGATGAAGCACAATATACATTTATTTTCTTTCACTTAACAAAAATGGACCAAAGAAATCATGTGAACAATATTAAGTACCCCTTACTGTTGCAGCCAGGTGTTGATGATCAACCCTTGATTAAATGATTATCAGCAGGTGTGCTGAACTCTATAAAGCAGATGTTTTGGCAGATTACTGGTCTGGAACGTTCAGATGTGTGTTAATGTGATGCCAAGAGGGGAGGGCATAAGCAATGGTCTTAAGAGAAGCAAGTGATCTGGAAATAAGTTTAAAACCATTGTAAAACAAGTTGGAGATGAGTGTTCTACAGTGAGGAAGATCATTTACAATTGGCAAGCATTCAAGAGGACTGCTAAGCTTTGTAGGACCGGATGTCCCAGGAGATTTACCCCATGCTCATAAGAGACAAGGGTCAGACAAACCCCAAGAAATGTCAGAGCTAAATGTCCCTACAGGCCTCATTGAGCATCTTTAAATATTCATAATAGTCAAATTAAAAGGTCACTTGGTAATATCGACCCTCCACCTTCCCGAATACTTGGCATTACCCAACCTGCTTTCTCTCCTGAATGTTCACCTGCTCATTGGGTGCAGTTGGTGATGCAGAGGCTGTAGCAGGGCCCATGCTGAGTGAACTGTGCTATGAAAAGAGCGGCGAAAACATGAAAAATAATGACCCAAAGAGGTAATTAACCAGATTGTTAAGTTAGCTAATATTTCGTAGGTTGTTGAGAGGCTGTTCTTTTTCCAGTGTCCTGTGAGGTAATGCCAGAGGACGCTAGCCAGGGACATACTGTGAAGGATGAATGAATTCTAACTTAGGTAGGTATTTGCAGTCTCATGTTTTGGGGAGATGGCATAGCTTCTCCATCGCTTTTCACTTTTTCTCTGACTGACTGAGATCTAAAAAAAAAAACTTTCCTGTCCCTCCCCACTAGGACTAGTCTGGCGGTGGTTGCCATGGTTTCTGCTTGTTTACTTTTCACCAAAGATTCCAGAGCGTTGCTTTTCACTATAAACGTGTCGGGGTTGCAGAGGCAGCTCCATTCATTTTCAGCCGGCACACCTGCACACACATACGTGAATTTGCTCCCCAACGTCTCCCACGTCACGGCCAACTTTGACGTCAACCACCATGTCCAACATTTACTTTGTTTATTGGCTACAAACACAGATAGTGGTCACTAAGAAAACTCCTCTCTTGACAGTTTTGAGATGATGATGATGATGATGATGATAAAACAGTTTAATATGCATTACTCGTGAGTCAAGACACATTTCAAGCCAAAGGGGGGTTCACATGAGCATTCCAACAGAAAAATGAAATACCTGAAGTGGGGTATTACATTGCAAAATTAATGTTGGCAAAATATTACAGTATGAAAGTAAAATTCTGTAGGAAACACTAAAACAACATTTTAAAAAGGATCTTTTGTAGCAATCTAAATATTCTAGTTAAGAACGCAAAGTATGTTTAAAATGTAATTGAGCATTAACTGAGGTCTTTTTGTTTTTGCTTTTTTTAAATATCAGATTCAATAATGTGACCAAACACAGAGAAATGGCCAAGGAGGTGCAAGACAGGAGAGACAGACAGGTGACAAGAGAGGGAGGCAAAGAATCACAGATAAAGAGAGAGAGAGAGAAGAGATGCAGCAACTGAAGAAGAAGGGAGAGAAGGAGGCAACAGAGGATGGAGGATCAGGTGACCAAGGAGGGAAAAAGGGAGAGAGCACAGAGAAAGGCAGTGCAGGAGGCACAGGTGACCATGTGGTTCCTGTGGATTTTAAACACGCAGTTGTGCAACCATTAATTAAGAAATCTGGTCTGGATCCCTCTGTGTTGGCCAACGATAGACCTATATCCAAACTACCATTCATTTCAAAAATCCTGGAAAAGGTTGTTTTTGCTCAATTAAAATCATTTCTGGATGAGCATAATATCATGGAGGTCTTCCAGTCGGGTTTCGAAACCCTTCACAGCACAGAATCAGAGTTTTTAATGACATCCTTGTACAATCAGATTCTGGGGATTCTTGTCCTGCTTGACTTAACTGCAGCTTTCGATACAGTGGACCACAACATTTTATTATATCGTTTACAGCATCTGTGCTTCTGCTCTGCACTGGTTAAGGTTAAGGTCCTATCTGTCAGAACCTTTTAGCTTAAATATTTTGGATTCTGAGTCATCCTCCGCTCCTCTGGCATGTGGAGTTCCACAGGGCTCAGTCTTAAGGCCCCTACTTTTCTTACTTTATTTACTTCCCCTGGACTCTATTCTCAGAGAGTACGGTATCTCTTTTCATTGTTATGCGCATAACAGCCAAATTTATGTACCGTTCAAACAAAAGGACGACGGCTCAATTAGACCCTTACTTGAATGTCAAATCCTGGATGGCCCTTTACTTCTTAAATTTTAACGACAAAAAAAACTGAAGTGATGGTGTTTGGTCCCAGTGGCTCCTGTGAGTGCCCCCCCATAGACCTGGGTCCCTTGGCAGTGCATCGTAAGCCCACAGTCACCAACCTGGACGGTGATTTTAAGCTGAACCATCAAATTGCACATGTCTTGAGGACCAGCTTTTTCCATCTTAAGCAGCTGGTGAAAGTGACGCCTATTCTTTCTAGAGAGCAATTTGAGACTGTTATCTACGCCTTCATTATATTCCAGATGGATTACTCTCTATGTTGGAGTTAGCCAGTCGCCCCTTTTACATCTCCAGCCGGTTCAGAACGCAGCTGCACGTCTTTTAACTAGTATACATATGAGAGAGAGAATAACACCCATCCTGGCTTCACTTCACTGGCTCCCTTTGCATTTTAGAGTTCATTTTAAACTTCTCTTGTTTTTAAATCATTACATGGTCTTGCTCCGCCCTACCGCCCGTACCCTGCTTCAGGCGTACGTTCCTGCTCGATCACTCAGGTCAGCTGATCAGCGGCTCATAGCTGTACCAAAATCAAAGCGGAAATTCAGAGGCAACAGAGCTTTTTCAATTGCTGCCCCTAAGATGTGGAACAGTCTGCTCCTAAATATCAGACAGGCTTCAGTGTCCACTTTTAAAATACATCTGAAAACCTACTTTTACTCACTGGTTTTCAACCCAGCATTTGATTTTACTTGTCTTGTTCGTGATTAATTTAATTTATCTTTTTTAATCTCTTTTTATTCCTGTTTTAGCTGTATTGTCTTACCTGTTTCAATGTCTTATGTTTTAAAATTGTACTCCGCATGTACAGCACTTTGTTTCCACTGTGGTTGTGTGAAAGCGCTTTATAAATAAAGATAGTATGGTATGGAAGAAGCCTCTTCTGTCTCATGTTGGGTTCACATGTCAGCGGTCTCACATGAAAGATGGGCAATTGGGGGGAAGAAATCTTCCATTGTAGCTCAAACGTGGTGGTCATCGGTCTCACAATAAGACAGGAGCAAAGATAACTGTCCTGCATCAGTGTCACAAATTTGGAGGAATCGAGTTTGATGACCTATCGTTGCCTCGACGATCTCTGTTAGTAGCCAACCATCAGGAGTGAATGACATAACATAAATATCAGCGTGTCTACACAGCACACTAGCCTAGTGACAGCAGCGAGAGAAGCAGATCATCACATACCCCTTAATTTTATTTATTTTCTTTTCAAAGCACACAAACACCATTATAACAACGCTAATTTTTGAGTCGTACCGGCTAGAGAACTGGGCTGGCAACCGGAGGGTCGCCGGTTCAATCCCGGGTACCAATGATGTGGGCGGACAGAGTGCTGAACAAGCGCTTCCCCACGTCCACATCCATGGATGAGGTGCCCCTGAGCAAGGCACCTGAAACCCCCA
>JBAMYA010081104.1:0-23340 GCA_037176975.1 Arrhamphus sclerolepis | reverse complement strand
GTCTGTCTACAAATAATTTTTCAAGCATTTTTGACGATGTAGCGATGATAAGTGTATCCACATTTTTTTTTAAATTGGAACCACCTTGGCCAGTTTCATTTCATCATGAAAAATACCAGTTAAAAAGATTTATTGCATATATAAGTAAATGGTCTGAGAACATAGTCTACAACTTCTTTTGTAGTTGACATGTCAATACTGTTACTATCAGTGGACTTTTTATTCTTAAACCTTCTAACCACTTCTAACACGTCACTCTCACCGAGGAAAATTGAGTTGCTGTTGGTTGCTAAATCAGAATAATTACCCTCCTCTGAAAGGGCCTACATTAACAAAGTACTCATTGAACTCATTAACAATTTCCTCTGCATTTTGTATAATTAACCCGTCATTCTTTTCAAAGTGTGTTGAAGACTCTTTAATCACGCTGTTAAGCACGCTCCATCCTGGAGAACTCTTCCAAATCTTCGACTCTCCTTTCAAGCTCATCAGTCTCCTTCATAACAGCCTTGAGTTGTCTCTCTTCTTCAGTTAGAAACAGTCTGCTGCTTTGACACTTTAGTGAGCTCATCTGACAGGAAATTCAGACTTTTTCACCTCTTCTATTTCTTCGGCTAGCTTCTTAGGAGCCATAGCTTTGATTGGTAATGGACACACACTGTGGCATGCATCATAAAAAATAGCACTGAATCTTCAAAATGGTACAAAAATAGTCACCCAAGTGTGTCCCCAAAGTCTTTGTAAAGCTACAAACTTCACCTGATTTTTTTTTGGATGTCAAGCCATTTTCAGGATTTTTAATGGATTGGCATTTGTCCGTAAGAGCCAAACACACCACACTCCACCACAAACAATCACAAACCTCTCAAAGCCAGTAAGGTTTGTGTGTGCACCGTCCCCTGGCTGTAAAGATCCTGAATACGCCATCATGTAGGATCTGCACAGCTCCGTCTGACTGCATGTTTACACTCTCTGGTCAATCCACAGTGAGAAATCCGTATACGAGCCACAAGTACCTGTGTGGAGCGCTTCAGTCCGGGATCGTCCTGCTGCAGTGGTACGAGCCCATGCAGAGGTTCATGCTCATCAAGGTCAGTTCGCTTTCAAATATCCCACAAACGTCTTACAGGATGGAGTTATTTCCTCCAGGAACAAAGATTTTGTTTAATTCAGTGATGTACCTTCACCTGTCAAGGGCAAGAAATGATTATTAAATACATAAGTGTGTAACTAAGAATATCAGTGGACGTCCCTCTGGGGCTCCAGTTCTCAGGTCCTTGAAGCTGTTTTTATTTCTGTGTGATCTTAGTGGGACAAATGGCTTTTGAGGGTGTTGTTAGTGGGGTGCTTAAAGGCGTCAGAGAGACAAACCTACGATAAATGAGTGGATTGATGTCATTTATAATGATGGAGAGAATTCCATTCAAACTAAGCAACCAAAGTGATACTTTTTGAAGAAAACTACTCTAAATGTCTCAGCAGTGTGTCAGCTGTAAGACCTGATGTCATCATTTCGTATAGATGAGAAAGATGAGGTTATTTCCTATTTCTGAGCAGCATCTTAATTTACAACGTTCTTATGTTGACTCGGTACAAGTAGAAGTAAATGAGTATATGCAGAAATATAAAACAACTGAGAAAAATAAATAACTTTTTATTTCATCATTTTTTTCTCTTTATATTTGTTTATTAAGCTATTCATCTGTTCTTAAATTAAAAAAAGTATTTTCCCATCAGTTTTTTCTGTTTTAATAAAATATACAAGTTAATTCTGACATTTTAGTCGGCATGAACGAGGACTCAGCATCTTAAATGCTTAATAGATTCTGGTGGACGACTGAGGGGAAAAAAACTTGAAAAAATACTCCTGAATTTCTGTTTAATTCTAGATCTTGTGTTTATCCTGAAGTCGGCTGTTTTCGTGCATGTTTCTTCGTTGTGCGCGTTCATCTTTCACACATTTCTTCTTCGTGCCGCTCCTCCAGAGCTGCCACTAACCCGCTCATCGTCTGTCTTCCCAACGCAGCACTTTGACTTCCCTCTCCCCAGTCCTCTCAAAGTGTTTGAGATGCTGGTGGTCCCGGAGCAGGAGTATCCTCTGGTGTGTGTCGCCATCAGCCAGGGTACCGAGGCGGGCCAGGTGGCCCGCTTCGAGACCATCAACCTCAACTCGTGCTCATCCTGGTTCACGGAGATGGGAACAAGTGGGTCAAACATACTTATCTTTTCTGGTAAAAGACACCAAAAATGTATTTATGGAATATTCTGCATTATTAGCGCTCTGTCTAAAAGCACACACACCAGGTTCCTGCTCGCATCAAATCCAGATTTATCAGAGGAAATGGTTGCCAGCAGAATAATGTAGCCGTCCTGTATGAATCAGTGATGCTCTGAATGACAGAAGCTGTAATCGCTGTCACCTCAGGTAACCAGCAGGTGGATGCCATCCATGTCACCCAGCTGGAGAGGGACACGGTGCTGGTGTGTTTGGACCGTAAGTACACTCTCATTTGGTGTATTCAGTTCAGATGTAAATATCGTATCCGTCACCTTTCTGACAGTGTGTTTTATAAATCCTTTCCCCTCCAGATAATTTAAAGATTGTTAATCTTCAAGGCAAACTGAAGTCCAACAAGAAGCTGGCGTCTGAGCTCAGCTTTGACTTCTGCATCGAATCCGTTGGTGAGTTTTAGACGCGTCCTTCACCTCTGTACGCCAAAATACTTTAATGCCACTTTTGATGTTGAGACTTGATGGTGTGACAGCATGAAACCTGAAATCTCTTGTTTTAAATTTCTTCTTTAAGGCAAGGTTGTGTTACCACAAGAGGAGCAGATGTTGTTTTAAATGCACTCTGGACTCATACTGATGACACAGTTTCTTGTTTCGTCTCACACAGTTGAGACCTGATGAGGCATAAATGATTTTGTCTCCTCCCCTTCATGGAGCTGAAGCAGCTTCAGTTTCAGCAGGCAGTCCCAACATGTACTGATAATGTTGGAGACATTTGAATTGTGGGATGTTGCATTTGCATCAGTAAATTTATGTTGAGGATCAGACGATGCTTTAATGCCGTAGAAACAGCCATGACTTACTTACTTGTGACATGATGACATTATTTTATTTTTTAAGAGTTATGCCTTATTTTCCCCTTTTTTTGTCTACATTATCTTATACTTCCGTACATCACAAATATCACTCATAGTGTGTCCATACTTCACACGAAACACCTTGGATTATTCACTTTATTAGCTGTTATTTATTTGAAAATGTCTATTTTCTTAATTAACGACGTGGATGCTGAACATGTTTATTAGAAAGTGAATGAAGGATAACTGTGAGAAAAATAACCCGACTTATAAGCGCAAAGTTAGTGGATAATCATGATTTAAAATGTGGTACACTGTTTGAAATGACTTATGTGTGCTGCTCCCACTGCTCCCACTGCTCCACGTCTCCCTTCAGGATTCACCAGTGTGACTGGATGAATTGATCTTCCTTTTGATTTCTTTTTATTTTCTATTCATCCGGTATGTTTTTAAGGTGAATACAGCCAGACTTATTACATTTGAGTTTCCTGTCTGAAACATGTTTTATACTTCATCCTTAACTGTTTCAAAGTTGTTTTTCTTTCATGCAAGCAGGATTTCACCTGCCGCTAGATATTTAAATTAGAAATTCTCTCGTTTCTCCCTCATCAACTGTCTTTCTTTCACCGCTGCAGGAAGTCATGTGAATGCAATAAAATCTCTAGTTCAAAGAGGAAGAGTAGGAGGCGTTGCCGTGGTGAATCACAGCATCTGAGCTCCATTGATGATGGATTTTTATAGTTGCGGTGACTCAGTTAACTGAACCGACTCTGAGCAGCTGATCTGAAGCCAGAAACTCACGAGTTCCTGAACTCGGAGTTTGTTGACTCTGACTTTGCTGAGCCTCCTTTCTGAAACGCGCCCCTGATGTGAAATCGGCATTGCATTTACTTTTTTAAGGCACGGACAGATATTCAAAAATGAATAAACATAATTTGCAGAGATGTTTGATTTAAGTAATGTGTTTTTCTGCAGTGTGCCTTCAGGACAGCGTCCTGGCCTTCTGGAAACATGGCATGCAGGGAAAGAGCTTCAAGTCCAATGAGGTAAAATATGACCTCTAAAGCTGTGTGCCTGTTATTAATCACTCTTCTTTGTTTAGCCTGCGGAAAAATCTCTTTAATGATGGTATTTGACACAAAAAAAACATGATGTGTCAGAATTTCAGGATCCTGATTTTTCATTCAGTCTTCCGCCACCGCTGTCAGTCTCTGTTCATTTATGCGTGGATATCTGCTCTGTGTGCTCCCAGAGATTAGCTCGCAGGCAGAACTGGACAAAGTGTCTTTGTGTCGGGTCGAGGTAATGAATTTGTCCCGCCTTTCATGGAGGGAGTCAGCGTTAACCCGATCATGAGTCAAGCTAAGCAGCACAATGAAAGTTCAAGAGATCACAGGGAGGTGAAGCATTCTGTTATTATGAAAAGCGATACGGCGCTTGGGGCCACCCACCTGAAAGCTGTGTCAGATGTGGTCCTGAAGCTCTCGGAGGAAACAAAAGGTCTGTTTTCTGAATTTGACATGGCAAGTTCTCCTATAGCAATGATTTTTGAAATGTCAGAGGCCATGTAAAATTCATGTTCGATCATAAATGAAACGTGTCACACAACGGCGAGCTGCACTAAATAATTCAGCCTTTGTCGTCTTATGATTCGTCTCATAAATCGAAAGCACTGAAGGGGTCAGGCCTGGTGATCCGTGCTTGTCTTGGTGGGTGCTCCTCTGAACACCCGAAACCTTTTTGTCTTAGACTTAAACGGATCAGATCGCTCCGAAGGCCAAGAGTTTACACCTCGCAGGTGTCACCCACCGACAGCCTCCCATCTGTCAGCAGGTATTCATGACCCGTCGGCAGGCGAGTCCTTGAGGAGGGATCTCTTTTACACTGAAAAGTTGGGCGGCATCTTGCAATTAGCTGAGGCATGCTCCGAGAAGTCCAGATACTCATGACGAGACCGTTCACAAAGAGACGACTCTTTCACCCCCAACATCCTTGATCCCCATGAAAGCACCAGCACCACCCCCCAGAAAGAAAAGAAAACTAAATCTGAAGTTATTTGTGTTTGGATGGTTTTCCAAAACGTTAAACTTCTGTGCAATCATTTTGGCAAATGTAAATTATATTTTAATTTTTCAGCATATTTACTGCCTGTCAGTAGGGCAAGTTTATTTGTAGAGCAGATGTTTAAAGGTTTCAGTTTAATTTTAAAAGTGTCCATAGTTGTTTATTCCATCTGTGCAGCATCGTAGCTGAATGCATTTTCATCCTTTTTGGTCGTAGCTGGAGGTTCTACCAGCGGACTGCTTCTTAAAGATCTCAGAGCTCAACTTGGTTTATATGATGCAAGAAGATCAGAAATGTATTCAGGCCCCATATTAGTGATAGATTAGTTAACTAATAAGGCTTTAAAGTCCAGTGTAAGTGGATCTCAGAACAGCAGTAATGTGCTCGGTTTTAATGGTTCTGGGAAGAACTATTTCTGGTTTTAGTCCTAGTTCTGGTTAGAAGGTTTCTGGTCATCAGCGCTCTGACTCTTGGTATGTTTTCGAGGTGGTAAAAAGCTGTTTTCATCCCAGTTTTGATCTGGCTGCTAAAGGTCAGCTCTGAGTTTTTGTCTTGAGCCCTCTGGATTCAAGCCGGGCAGCAACTTTTATTATTTTTATTTTGCTTCCAATTAGAATTATTTCTGTCTTGTTGAGACGTTCACCTGCTCCATCACTGACGGAGGGAGTCATTTGGTGACAGATCCAGTAGATCTGAGTGTTGCCTGCAGAGCTGTGATCAGCAACATTGCTGCTGAGTATGATCTGATCCAGGGGAAGCACATAGAAGTGGTCCAGGAACTGAACCTTGAGGGACTCGGATTTAATCTCACTCATGGAAACACTAAAGCTCCTGCCTTCGAGATGTGATCTGAACCAACTGAGAACTGGACAGGAGTCTTTTAGAAGTAAAATGAGCTTGATGTAATGGAGTATTTTTAAACATATTGTGGCTAAAGCTGTTCTTGGTTATGGTGCAGAAAACTGAACATAATGGCAGCAATTGTAACAGGCAACGGCCGAGCTCTTCTTCTGCCTGTCGGGTATACATAAATAAAAGAAAAAAACAGCAAAGACAGAAAAAATTTATAAATAAACTAGAATAAGATGATGAGCACTGAAAGAGCTGAGATGGTTTTGTTTCTGTTTGCTGTGTTTCCATACACAGTGATGGTGGCATGAAATGAAAAAAGAAGAAAACGATTGAGACGGCTGAATGTCGTCGTCATCATTACTCAGACATCCCTACCTCCTCCAAACAATTTTTCCAGAACCAGTCTGACCCAAAGACTGGTTTATTTCAGCCCCATATACGTTCCCAAAAATGGATCGTTCCTAATGATGATGAAATGCTATTGTGTCGTGTTTAACCAAAAAGATCGATTTAAATAATCAGGTTTCCCACTGGTAAACAGAAGAATTGACTACAATGAAGCGGACATAAGTACAACATACGGCCAATAAAGTGACCAGCATCAACGACAACCAAAATCATCGAATTAAGAACCCCTAGAAAGACAATGTAGCGCTGAAAAGGTTCAGCGTGATGCAGCAGTGGTTCAGGAAGCACAGTTCAGAGTTTAAAGTGCTAACCTGCTCAAATAAAGAACAAGCTGAACAACTGTTGGTTGGACGTGATGATACCAGAACCTCAGCAGGGCGTAGCAAGACAGAGCCACGTAGCCAATCCTGGGAGAGCAATGGCACAGGTGAATCTGCTGGTCAGCCACCTGAAAACTTGGAAAAAAAACCAAAGCAAGCAGAAACAGGACGGGCTTTGGGCCGTAACATGGATGTACAGAAGGTTTGCATGCTGGAGATGTGCGACTGTGAAATAAAGATGTTTTCTTTATACTTTCATTATGACACTTAGGTACTTTTTGGTTAAAAACCCTTCTTTCTTTCCTTTTTTTTTTTTTTTTATATCATATCTAGGTGACTCAGGAGATTTCTGATCAAAGCCGGGTCTTCCGCCTCCTTGGATCTGACAGGTTGGTAAAAATATTTAAACTAAACTACATCTCTGCTCGTGAGTTATCAGCCACTGACACACAATCTCAAGCGATTAATCACCAGAAAACTGAACTGATTTAACGTATTATCAGCTCAGTCCCCTGTTAGTCTCTACAACATTTTCACTATTATTTATTTTATTTATAGCCGCTACATAATTTCCGTGACATCAGGCCGTCTGCTTGATAACAACCGTCCTCCCTCAGGTCTCTCTGTTTTTGCATTACCTGGAAACCATCACAGCAACCTTCCTCCCACCTGTGATTGAAGCCACAGCTGTCTTCTCTCACTGCTCTGCTCATTCTCATCCTTCCTGCAGTCATGTTTGGTTTCATGTTGTGTCGTTATACAACATGAGGTTGCATAAATGAAAGAGCAGATGTCTTCTTTTATCAGATGACAGGAAGTTGGCAGGAGAAGCATGGAATTATGGTCTGATACACTGAAAGGAGGACATGCGGAGAGGACAGTGGTGGATTTGTGTAATCGGTCATCCAAACAAGTCAAAGCATCATCAGAAGTCTTTCCCTCATACAGTTGTACAAACAGACCTCCATCAGGGGCCACCGCTAGCACTGTCAGCGACCCCATTAGCGTTGTCCTTTCTTAAACCTTGTAGCTCCCAAGACAGGAAAAGAAGATGGTTTAAAGACACTTTCAATGATGCTCCATTCAGAGAGTGATGAACCATGGGAAGACCAGCGTTTCTGAGTCTGAGTTTCTGGAAGAAACTA
This sequence comes from Arrhamphus sclerolepis, assembly GCA_037176975.1. Classification (NCBI taxonomy): domain Eukaryota; kingdom Metazoa; phylum Chordata; class Actinopteri; order Beloniformes; family Hemiramphidae; genus Arrhamphus; species Arrhamphus sclerolepis. Next base: position 15,462 of record JBAMYA010081104.1, on the reverse strand, counting down.
AACTGAAATTAGAAGATTGAGGAGAAATGACTGTTATAAGTGTTGTAACTTCTGGTCTGGTCAACAGTCCTACAGCTAAAGACCTCCACTGTAGCACGTCTGGCTGCTACTTGTTTGCTGATGGGCGTTGTTTTTAAATTAAACTTCATAGATTCTTCCTCGTTGTTTGAGATCGTGTCAGATCATTTCTTTCATGTCCAGTTATCTTTCCATTTGCATTAAACGAAAAGCAAAACAACCCAGTAGAAAACTGTTTGCCCCTTCCAGTTGGCACCACGTGAGAAACACAGTAAAACAGCCCAGTATGACCACAGGCAGAACACAACACCCCCCTCCCCAGTGGTTGGGGGGGGGGGGGGCGACTACACTAAGAAATAAAACATGGCTCCTACAGTGTGTTTACTGCAACAGAAAAATTTCAAACAAGCAGGAAATCTTCACATTAGGAGCACAAAGAATGGATGCTGGATACTGTAGTCCAGCTGGTTAAATAAAACCCTGAGTACTAACAAATAAAATAAAAAATAATAATAATAATGGAATACACTGATGCTTCAATCTTGAAACTGTTGGAAAATGGTGTTGTTGTTTTTTTTTTCTTTTTTGTGTGTGTGTGTTTTGTTTTAAAATGAAACCCACATGGCTGCCACCTCCTAAACGTCCTCCAGGGGAAGACGGAGGGATTGACAGGTCAGCAGGGACGTACTTCCCGCCTGATTGGATTTGCTCAAATCAAATCAAATCAAATTGCTGCAGGGAGTCGTTGGCGAGGCATCCACAGACTGTAAATACCGGGTGAACTGTCCGGTCATGTGACCCATAGATTTATACAGGGGGCCTTTGAAGCCAGTTTCTCCTTGAACCACGCCATGTTGCAACAAGGCGGGACGAAGTTGTCTAAGACAACCGTTACCTGTCAGTCAAACATGTCAGATGACATCCTGGCAACTAGTTGGTCAGTTTTATTGTGTATTATAAATCTAACTGATGTGACACAAAAAAACGCTCCCATGCAGTTGTCATGGATGTAATATGTAACCACAGATGGTAATTCTGCTGCAGGAGCTCAGTGGAGATGTTCTCTGCTTTAAAATCAACTGATCATCTCAAGACTTTTCCAGAAGTCAGATGTGGAAGATTTATGAGAAAATCCTGATTTTCTAAATGTGTTTCAACGTGACCTGACAGATTGTTGCTGGAAGTGATTCAACTTTCACTCGAACACGTAGAGCATGACCAGTGAAGGTGGATCATCCGTCAGTGCCACCGCGTTGGCGATGACTCCTGATGAAGACGTCTACGCTTTGGCACCAGACTGAGTCCTCTTTGCCACTCAGGCCCCAATGTTTAATTCACCGCCGCCCTGGCACTGCCAGCCTGGTTTCAGTTTCTGTCCACGGCTCTGTAATTTCACCCGATGGAACGGACCGTATAGAATGTAACTTCCCTGCCGCGCTGTCGTCACTACGACGATGCTCTCCTGATCCGACATGTCTCTGTCACGTAACGTGCACGGCTGAAGGCTGACATCGTCATCAGCGACACGCCTGGTGTTACTGGTACACTTAGAAGTTGGTCAGGTTGTGAATACACTCATGTGGGACGTACACGCTCTTTTAGTTCTGAAGTTGACACATCTGAACATAATCTGGTCCTTCTAGTCCTTTTCTGTATGAGGTCATCGGTGGTGGAGGAATTCTGGCCTGTTAACAGCAGTCCATCAGATGTTTGTTTACGCACACCTCTCAGGTCCTGCCAAAGCTCATTAATCATTTCTGGATCTTTTCTTTTCTTTTTCAGCTAATTTATTGTAGATTTGTTTCTGTTTGGGATCGTGGTTCTGTTTCAGGACCCAGTTTCAGCCAAGCTTTGGCTTCAGAGTAGATGGATGAAGAGAAAAGCAGTGATGGAATCGTGATTTTTGAAGGGAAATGAATCATGTCGGGTCGCTGGACCGCGTTCACACTGTACAGGACTTACAGATTCACGGCCCGCCATTAGAGGTGGTGTGAGAAGTTCCATCATTCAGGACTGAGAGTAGAGTCGCTGCTCCTCCACATGGAGAGGAGGCCAGTTCAGGTGGTTCAGGCTGACCTGGACGCCTCCTGATGGAGGACACGTAGAGACCTTGGTGTCCTCCTGCTAGAGCTGGAGAGACGGCGGTCTGAGGCTGCTGCCCGCACTGCCTGAATCTGGATAACTGGAAGTTGATGGATGAATGAATGGGGATGAATCATCTGACCAGTAATGATTACCAGTAGACACCTTCAGTTCATGTTTGTTTGATGTCCTCACGGCTTCTCTCGTCTCTTCTGCAGAGTGGTGGTTCTGGAGAGCCGGCCCACCGACAACCCCACGGCCCTGAGCAACCTTTACATCCTAGCTGGTCACGAGAACAGCTACTGATTCTCAGCCAGGAAGTGGACGGTTCTTAGACGAGCAGATGGGACGCCTCAGTTTTGGGAGAAAACGCCAGATGTGGACCTGCAGGATGGCGCTTTGCGAAAGGGAAAAGTTTGGTTTGAAACTGTTACTGGGAGCTTTTTTTATTTTTTTCTCCGATCCGCAGGTCAGTATAAGAGGAGCCTCCTAGCGTGGAATCACAAGTAGAAAAGCGATAAAAGCTCCAGTGAACTTGGTTACAGTACTTCCTGTTGTTTTTAGTTTTCAATACTGTGGAGACATTGAAATAGATGTATTGTTGTCAAAAGTGCCATTAAAATTCCCAAGAATTGGGATTGTATTAGGAAATGATGGGAGATTACTTATCGATAATAAATCATTTTTAGTGGGAAAGACACCCGTGGGCTGAAGAGGAGATTTTACAAGCTCGTGAGTCAAAACTAATGGATGAGTTTAAACACAACCCACGAGAGGTAGAGTGGGTTATTTAAGCAATATTTATTAACCTCATCTCCAGTCAGAGGGAATGTGGTCCTGCTGTGAGGATTAACTACCTAGTGAACAGTTCCTGAGCAGCTTCGTCTCCTTCTTACTGCTACTGTAACATAGTTGCATCCGCAGCTCTTCTGCTTTTCCACCTCCTGGATATAATGTACATGCTTTTTTCTCCCTTTACCTTCTTCTTTTATAGACCTTTTAATTCTTATTATTTGCACCATTTAAGCACTTTGTAAATTTTCTTTTGTATTTAAAATAAAATGACAACATGAGGGTCAATGCTAGGTTTTATTAACATCTCTGCATTCCCTTCGCAAAATGTTTTATGGATTGTTTTGTAATTAAAAAAAAAAACTATTAACAGGATAAACGTGGTCTGTTTCATTATTGTGTTGTGAGATCGGAGGTGCGAAGCAGCTGATGAGGAGCATCTCGGATGAGTGCGTTTTAGTTTCCATAATTTCCTCGTCAAGGCTGCCCGTCCTCTGACTTGACTAATTAGCACTAATTGGTCCCAGAGCGACCGGCGTGAATTTTCCTGTTTTCAGCATCAAACCTGTGACAGGATTCGGAGAACCATCATGTCAGAAATCGGTTCCGTCTCTCAGATGTGACGGTCTCGGAACATTTCCTTTGAAAGAAACCATCGTTTACATGAATGTTTGTTCGTAAACATCTTCATCTTCATCTCTGACGGTCTCTCAGGTGTTAAAAAAAAAAAAATCTGTGTCCTGTTTTCCTTTTTCTCTGTAGGGGGAGTCAGCTGTTCCTAAGGGAACCAGTCTGGAAGAGGCAGAAATGTGTCAAGTTACTCAGTGAGACATCTGATAGAAGCAGACAGAAGTCAGGTGATGTCAGTTTCAAAATAAAAGCACAGTCAGATAAGTTCCAGGTGAGGCAGTGACTCGCAGACTCTCATACATGTTATGGAAATGCAGGATGGAGGCTTGATTGTGTCATCATGACCAGAAAAATAACATACTACTGAAATGTCCAAGAAGGACGTTAGCAGTGTTGACCAGCTAACTGCTAGCAGCTATGTTCTATGAGCAGCCAGTGAGCTGAATGGAAGGAAAAGAGAGGAGAGTCGGCTCTTCTGATTCGCTAGATCAGCTCGGCGTCCCATCGACTGCTTTTAAAAGCATCATGTGACGCATCACTGCACCAGATTCAGCCGCCGTCTCTGACACTTCCTTCCAAGTTTTATTTCCAAGACTTTTGTCTCTCTGACCACAAAAATAGGACAATTGATTACTAATTCTTTCTCCATTTTCCTTAAATGCAAAGTCCGATCATAGAGGGATACAACTTCAAATAATTTTAACAATGTATTGCTACTTTTTATGTGTTCTTCCTGCACGTTTTTCTTTGTTTTAATGTTTTTGAAAAAGAGCTCTGCTAAAAGAGGACGTAACGCAAAACAGCTCTGAATTAAATTCAGTTCACTCATACTTTATTAATCCCCGAAAAAGAAATGACCATAACTGTCTGGAATTTAGTCCCTTTAACAAGTCCTCATATGGGGTTGCAGGCAGGCCTGCACTCTTATGATACAATCATGTTATCAGTTCTGCTATCTTAATAGTCTGAATAGTACACGAGAATCCCAAATATTCATGCTCTAAATGTCAATAACGTTCACGTTCACAACCCTTTCTTCCCTCCAATTTTCTTCCTTTTTGGTCATTTCCACTTAAACTCTCCCCAGCACTGCAGAAAACGTAGAAGCAACTGTGTCGAGTCTATTTTGAACCAAGTCAGAATATGGGAGGTGAACGTGACCATTTGGTGCTGGACGATGAGGCCTGAAGCTTCGGTGTGACCTCGTGGCACCGACTCTAAAACACCACCTCCATTATCAGGCTCTCTGATGAACTGCAGCACTGGGAGGTTTTTCCAGGTGATTTTCATCTCATTGGTTAATTCCTTCCTGAAAGTAATTCCAGAGTCTATATGGGCTCCTTTCGAGCCAACAGATGGACTCAAAATGGTGACAGTCGTCTCCTGTTGAAGGCTGGAAGGCCTGAACGTTCAAAAGCTGGTCTGCTCTCTGGCTGCGTTTGGACTGCTCAACTGCTTTGAAGCCAAAGACCACACGATTCTTTAATTTTGCTCAGTGTCCTATCAACCACAGACAACTCATGTCCTCTGTACCCACTGTTTGAGTGACAGTTTTCCTGTCGTGCTTCAGAGTTAAACACCTTCTTTAAAAATTTTTGACAAGGAAAACATTTGTCAGAAAATGATAAAAACCCTCCTTGATGAGATAATCACCATGTTTTCTGTGGTTGCTGCACAGCACACGAGTCAAAGTCGAGGCCCGCAGGCCAAATCGAGGCCACCACTTCTTTTTACGTGGCCCGGGACGGCGTGCAAAGATGCTAATATCCTTAAAACAAAAAGTTGTGATTCAGCAAATGTTTGCAAAAGATGTGGCAAGAAAAAACTGCTGATTTTTGTCAATACTCTTTTTTTTTTTTAATTGTCTTTTTTGGGGCAAAAAAGTTGAAATTATACAAAATTTGCAATTTTATATCTGTTGTAATATGACAAAATATTGCAAAAATTACATTTTTACAACAAATAATTGAAATAAAATAAAATTTGTGATTTTATGACTAAGTTGAAATTTTGCAATAAATGAGCTTTTTGATAAAAATCCTTTTATTTTATTTGTGATTTTTAGTACAAAAGTCAATTTTATGATAAAAGTCATTTTTGTGAATTTTGAAAGTCATGACAAAATAATCACTTTCTCACAAAAAAAGATTGCAAAATTTGTCTTAATTTACAATACTTTTAAAACCAAAAATGTCATTTTTTTTAATTAAATTTCCAATTACACAAGAAAAATTTGTAATTTTAGTACAAAAGCCTAAATTTTGTGAAATTTTTGATTTTATGAGAAAATTAACTCTTTTTGCAACCAAGTCCAGGAGCCGCCAGAAAAAGTGACAACAGAGCTGCTGGAGGAAATCCAGAATAACCGGCCCTTTAATGGTAACCATGGTGATGACGTGTGCTGTGCAGCAGCAAGCTGAGGGGAGGAAAAAAAACAAAAACAACTTTTACTTTGAAAATCCAGAGTAGGAGGACGACTGATGTGACTTGACGGTTTAAAACATGAGCCTGATGCAGCTGCAGAGGCAGTTGATCGTGCAGGACTGGAGCGTGGACGAAGACGAGCCGGCTCGCTCTGAGACTCGTTTGCTTCCTGACAGTATCTGCAAAAAGTAAGTTTCATTTTCTGATTGCTTTTTGCTTATTTTGGGGCACCTTTGCTCAGTCTGCTGGATTATAGTTGCAGGAAACTCGGTGCGAGTTGTGAATAAGTCATGGAAGATGTTGGCCATCTCTTTAATATTCCATGAATGGAACCTTTTTTTAAGGACAGTACTTTGACTTTCTTCTGCCAACTGTTTCTGTGTCATTTATTTTTCCTCTCTGCCTACAATACTTTTTAATATTCTCCTGGCAACTAAATCTGTTCTTCACAGGTATATTTGATAGATTACCTTCATGTAGATCCCCTGCAGAAAGTAAACTTGGGGTTTCATGAAAGGAATAAATGAAGCTAATTCAGGTTTATACACCTGGACTGTCCCTCAGCTGCAGAGACGCTCCCGCCTCCTTGTCCATAAAGGAGTTTTGGCTGCTGTTTCTCTTCGCCTCCCTCTGAGCGAGGATGGAGAAGTACGAGAAGATCGGGAAGATCGGCGAGGGCTCCTACGGCGTCGTCTTCAAGTGCAGGAACAAAGACACGGGACAGATCGTGGCCATCAAGAAGTTCGTGGAATCAGAGGACGATCCCGTCATCAAAAAGATCGCTCTGAGGGAAATCAGGATGCTCAAGGTAACCACGCAGCGCTCCTCATCACCAGCGCTAATGATGACTTGGAAAGCTGAAACTTAAAGAAAAAAAGCTGAAAAGAATCAGCTTCTACAAAGATTATTAAAATATACCATCTATTATATTTTATTTTGGTTTTTTTTTTCCCATGTTGAATGATAATGATCAAAGATGCACCAGTGGATTAATTAGTCATGCAGGAGGTGGGAGTGTTAGTGGCCCGCTGGACACTGACGGCTCATAAATACTACAGGTTGCCAGGGGCAACGCCATGTTTATTAAATCCTGTTTACTGTTTAGTCTGTTTGATGAGGCCAAACGGCGAGAGAAGATGAAACTCCTCTTCATCGGCTCGTCTGCTGTAACTGGGTGCGATTTTTCTGTCTGTGTTCCGTCTGTGCAGCAACTGAAACACGGCAACCTGGTGAATCTGATCGAGGTGTTTCGACGTAAACGGAAGCTTCACTTGGTTTTCGAGTACTGCGACCACACCGTCCTCAACGAGCTGGACCGCCATCCCAGCGGGTGGGTGTCTCTCCTGATCTCATGTTGTTTGCTGGCATTTGAAACCCGGAGGAAGAGAAATAAACCAAACACTAAAAGAGAGGAAACTGGTGTTTGACAGATTGGAACGATATTTCCTGGCCAGAGTTGTCAAACTCTTTTTTTTTTTTTTTTTCTTTCCCATCCTGGGCTGCATCGTCACCATGGTTACTGTTAAAGGTAATCTGCTATGTTGTCAGATTTCCTGCAAGTCCCTGGACTCAGTGGTAAAAATGAATAAGTTATTCTTTCTCTCTTTCTCAACCAGCGTGGATTTCCCAGTAGTTCTTCAACTTGGTTGTTTAAAATAAATAAATAAATTTGTCATAAAATCTCAAATTTCACAAAATATATATATATATATTTTTTTATTTATTTACTAGTATTGATCCCCGTGGGGAAATTCCTTCTCCGCATTTAAGCCATCTGATGGACCCAGAGTGGTGCGGTGCCTGGGGGTTTCAGGTGCCTTGCTCAGGGGCACCTCATCCATGGATGTGGACGCTTGTTCAGGCGCTCCCCCCACCCACTTCGTTGGCGCCATCCGGGGGTTGAGCCGGCGACCCTCTGGTTGCCAGTCCTGGTCTCTAGCCGGTACGCCACAGAACCTCTAAACCCCCCTAAACTACGACTTTTATCATAAAATTACTTTAATTAAATTAAAAATACTAAAATGATAAAGTTTCCTGTATGGTAAATAGATAGATATAACTTTATTGATCCTCAAAGGGAAATTCAAATTGTCAAGTGCTCATCAACATCAAAGTGTAAAAAAAAAAGAAGGTAAATTTCAAAACATCACATCTTTATTTCATTAAAAAAAGTGAAATTCTCTCCAAAAAAACTAAATATTCTTCTTTTAAAATCACAGATTTAAGAAAAATGTGGGAAAAAAGCAAATTTTATTGTAATATTGCAAATCTTTCAAGATCAAGACTGTCCACAAATGTCTCTGAACTGTGACTTTTTAACTTGATTTTAACTTTAACTGCCATCCATATTAAAAACAAAAACAAACAAAAACACAAAGCTTCCTAAAAGGTTCCTCCAGCGATGTGCACTTAGCAGACCTGCTAACCTTAAAGGTACGCAGCTCCTGCATGACATCATGTCTGTTTGAATCAAACATCAACAAAACACATCCTGTCATGAGTGTTCAATCCCACAGAAGAAACAGCTGCACCAACAGCTGGTTTCTCAGGTCAGGCTGCCCCCCACCCCCCACCCCCGAGTTATTGCTTAGCCTACCTTTAATGCTGTCCTGACAGCGACCAGTTTCAGGTACCAGTAAGACGACATGTTGCTTTATAAACAGAACAGAGACTTTAGTGACTCAGAGGGCATGAACTACACATCAAAGATTTTCACTCTAAAATGATTTTGTGTCCTTAAGGAGCAGCATCACAGTTTTCTGTCATCTCCACGTTACATAAGTGCACGTATCTGTGCAGCTCTGACGTCTCCCAGGAGCCAGACCAGCTCCCTGTGGTATGCTTGCAGTGATGCTCTCCCAGAATGCTTTGCTTGGCAGACCGCCACATTTTATAGGGAGCGTTCTGGCTGTCTGGTCCCCCCCCCCCTTTCTGGTCTTGGCCCGTAGGCCGCGAGGTTCAGAGGGTACAAAGGACCAGGGAACAAAGTGAGGAGAAAGGGGCGGAGATTATAATTAATTGCCAGTCACAAGGCTCGAATTAGCCGTTTCCATGGCAATGCTGATAGATGGCGGCCCCTGAGCCAACAGAGCCCCAGTGTTGAGCGTCCAGGCTCTCGTCGCTCACGGTGGACTCGAGCTGAGAGGAAATTAGGCTCCTGAAAAGCACGGAGCTGATGGATCCAGCTGTGCTGCGGTGGCTTTTCCTTTTCTTTCCCGCTAAAGCTCAGCTCACATTCTTCAACGATCGGATCCTTTCTTTTCATTGTTAATGATTGACAAAAATGCTCAGCTCAAGTTTAGAGGACGGAGACATTTCTGATATCTGATATGTCCCTGTGGAGTCATTTGTTGGCGGATCATCGGTTTCTTTCCACTGAGTCAAAAATGTACATTTCTACTCCAGAGCATTGCTTTCAGCCCAGTATTCGTCTTCTCTGCTGTTACTCAACCTTCTCAGCTGCATTACTTTAATTCTGCTTCACAGCTGGATGGTACCAGATCCAGTCTGGGTTCTCTTTCACTGTCAGATGTCCCTCTGAGGGTTTACGTGTAGCAGCGGCTCTGATCAATACGAGCTTTTTACTTTCGATCGACCCGCCGGTCCCAGCGCGGTTCCCTGCAGAGGGAGACGCACACACACAGGGTGGTGCCGCAGTATTAAACGCTGTTATTATTATTAAATCAAATGTTTTCACAGATGTCATTAATCATGAACTTCAGCACCTCAGTTACACCTACTTCCTGGAAGTTCTCAGGACTTCAGGCTTCTCTTTATTAGCTCTGATCATTTCCTTCTACAGGAGCTGCACCGTCCAGAGAAATGACATTTATCAGAACGTAGTTGGGACGGTTTCTTGGTAAAGCTGATGTGTGAACTGATGGACTCCATGTTGATGTCTTTGTTCTCGTGCAGCGTCCCAGAGCACCTGGTCCGGAGTATAACCTGGCAGACGCTGCAAGCCGTCAACTTCTGTCACAAACAAAATGTGAGTAACCGGCTGCTTTCCTCCTCCTCCTCCTTCTCCTCCTCCTCCTCCTCCTCCTCCTCCTGTACTCATGCAGTCCATCTTCAGATTGTGGGAGCTTGTTTTTGAACTCCTCCCTCCTCCAGCTCCTGCTGAGTCCTCTGCTTTATGGCTCCTTTTTTTCTTTTTAACAAGAATTCCTTCCCCTTGGCTGACCAGCAGTTAATGTATCACCTAGACGCAACAAAAGCAACGAGGGCCCCTGTTTACGAGAGCGCACCGCTGGCACCGACTTGTTTCTCATGCAGACGCTTTATCTTGGAACAAATAAGTCAAACCCAAGGTCCACGGGCCAAATCTGGCCCGCCACTTCATTTTCTCTGGTCCACAAGAGCGTAAAAGACAATCCTACACTTCTGAGAACATTTCTGAGGAGGTTTCAGTGTGACTGAACGTTTGATTCAGTTCTGACATCTAAAGGTGGAATAAATGAGATAGAGAACAGCTGCTTTAAGGTGGAATAACTGAGATAGAGAACAGCTGCTTTAAGGTGGAATAACTGAGGTGGAGAGCAGCTGCTTTAAGGTGGAATAACTGAGGTGGAGAGCAGCTGCTTTAAGGTGGAATAACTGAGATAGAGAACAGCTGCTTTAAGGTGGAATAACTGAGATAGAGAACAGCTGCCTTAAGGTGGAATGACTGAGGTGGAGAGCAGCTGGTTGATGTCAGAAAGTCAGGATTTAGGAAACAACTGAAGAAGATTTTATTGATAAATGTTGCTATTTTATTTTCAAAACTGATGATTTTTGTTCAATTATTCTTTTTATAAAATCAAATGTGTGAGTTTTGTTCAAACGTAAATAGATGTGATATTACAAATGCGATTTTATAAGATAAATTTGTGACTTCGGAATAAAAGACTCAATTTTATGTTTTATGTTTTTAATGTTATGACACAAATTTTGGGGGAGTTGAGAAAAAAGTTTTCCTATGAAAAAAAAACTATTTTGAAATTTTACAACAACCATGGTGATGACGTGGCCTTTAAATAGTAACCATGGTGATGACGTGGCCCTTAAATAGTAACCATGGTGATGACGTGGCCCTTAAATAGTAACCATGGTGATGCTCAGCTTTAAGAGTTTCTACATCTAGACTGCATTACCTAGAATTAGTTATTTTATAAATAATTGTAGTTTCTGACTTTACAAACAAGCAAATTTGTGAGAAAATCTGTTTGGATGATTCCTGCATCAGAATTTAACTAAAGTAAATGTTCTTGTTAAAGATAGATGATTTTATTTGTGCATAAGAACAGACTTTTCTCTTATTTTAATTTGACTAAGAACGATGTCAAAGTTCAAACATTTGAAGCAACGTTCAGATTCAACGTTGAATTATTTGTTGACCAGGACTATTTTAGCTCCTTTAAAGGACTAAAGGCCCATTTCTGAGTTTAGAAACGCCTCTTCGTGTTTTTTTCTCTCTTTTCGCTCGTAAAGTCGACCTGCTGACTGAGGAATCTGCCGTCGAAGCTTTCTGAGCGTTTCTGGAAACATTTCGACCTCCTGCAGGAAATATGGCGATTGTAATGGAGGAGCTGTCCGCCGCTGATTACTGTAATCTTTTCAGCTGCAGGACGAAGACGACGTCAGCAGATCGATGTTTGACCACAGCCGGCCAGGAAAAAGACATTTAATGATGTTTGTCTTTAAAAATAACACAATAAAACAAAGTAAAACATGTTCAGTTTTCACACTCATTTAATTTAGTTTTTTTTTCTTTTTTTTATTCTTTCAAGGACTTCTGGGAATAAATAATCCCTCTTACAAAGCTGCATGATTATTTCCAAGTTAAGAAATTACAAATATACTTAATTAAATAATTACTAGGATTAACTATTACATTTTTAAAATAATAATAAAGAAACAGCTGTGAAAATGCAGAACTAGTCCATGAAAAAGAATAAAAGGCCTTTCTGAAGAATGTTTTCTACACATGAGCTGAATATTTTAGGCCGTAAATTTAGATTATTGGATATTTTCTCTATTTGAAAACACTAAAAGCTGGATTTATTCATCCTGACATCATATCTGGAACGATTTACAAAGTCTAATTCATAATTTTCTGGAGAAAAAGGCCCTTTTTAGGTGAAATTTAGAGTAAATATGATTAGATTTATTAAGTTCATTATGTCTTCTTGTTAAATTAATTGATCTATTAGTTTTCTTATATTTCAGACATGTAAAGTTTGTCGAAACATGTCAGGTAAAGACAAACTTTACATGTCTGAAATATAAGAAAACCAGTTAATAAATTAAATATGATTAGTTTATTTATTAAACATCATCCATTAAACCTGCGTCAGCCATAAATCCTTGATTATTTACTTTCCTTATTTTCTATTTTTAAGTCCAAATTTACCCTTAGATGTTGTTGTGTTTTTTTTTGTTTGGTTTTTGTCAAATATGGAAGTAATTAATAAATAAGTAGAATTTTAAGCTCCAAAGTAGACCCATTTATTCTCTTCCTAGTATTATTTCTTATATAAATATCCACAATTTCTCATTTTATAATTTGACTTCATTTTTTTCATTTTTAGTCGTCACAAAAATAAAGGAACTAAATTTTGATAATATTGTCCTATCAAATAATATACTTTTTTTTCTTCTATATATTCAACAATAAAGCTTTTCCTTATGAGGAAAAACATGAGAAACTAGAAATATTATTTACACATTTTTAGATTTATGTTGGAGTTGAAATTTTCTTTTTAGTTTTTTTGCCCTTGGTTCTGGTTGTTTTTAAAAATAAGAATGAAATAAATAACATTTTTAAAGAAATGAAGCTGCTGATCATCTTTGGCCTCTTGCCAACCGCTTAAACATTTCAGCTGAATCAGTCAAAGGAATGTTTCTGAATAAGCAGATGCCGCTGATGAGCCGTTTCCATGGTGACAGCTGTGACGGACAGTCAGGGTTTCCCTCTGTTCGGGCGATAATTCTGATGAAGAGAAACAGAACTCCAAGTTCTGTTTCTTCATCACCGCCAGCACCACCAGGAGTTCAGGCAGACATCTGCGTGACGTTTGTGTTTATCAGGACAAAAGTGTACATTTAAGTTCTAGATTCCTTTTGGAAATTTTGCATTGGTGTCTATGAGACCTTCTGTGTCCTCAGGTTTCCATGGTGACAGAGAAGACAGATTTACCTCCTGCTGAGGCTTGTAGCAGTGTTAAAACATTTATTTTCTTTTTAATTTCCATCTTCTTCCACTCTGATAAGTATCATCATCATCAATTTTAAATGACACAAGTGTCAACGTATAGAATAATAATAACTAAAAAAATGTTAATTTGTGATCAATTCCAACCAAAAGTAATTTTTGTGTTTCATAAATATTTAATATTGTCTCTTTGTCAATATATTTTTGTTTTCTAAAAATCATAAATAGTAAAAGATAACTATTCAGAAGTATTTAACGTAGTTCATTACATTTAGGCTACTCCAGATGTGAAAAGCTGATATGAGCAAAGATTATGTTTCAGTAAAATATATTTCAGTTAAATAAAAATTTTAAAAAGCAGCTGTTTCTCATAAAAACAACATTTAAAAAAAAATTACCCAGAAACATGTACTAACGTTATTATAACATTAAAAACGTAATTTCTTCATTAACTGCTCATCGGTTGTTGCAAATTGACTCACGTTTGTCCAAATGCAGAAAATAAAACTTAATCAAACTGAATTAACGGAGGAAACTTATTTCTGCTATTCCAAAAGGAAACAACACCTCCAACCGGACTCGTAAAAATAACAAGTTTAAAAACAGAAACGGGAAAAAGAAGACCGATATTTATCTTTTTATGAACGCGGTCCGCCTGAAGCATGACGGGAAATCACGGACGACTAACGGTCGGTTAAAAAGTCTCATTTATTCTTTTAGAGTCGTTTTTAAAATCTACAGGGTAATAATTTTGGTTTTACTTAAATACCCGATATTAGTATTATCATTATTAGTATGATATTATTTTATTTAATTTTGTAATGATTATTCTTTCTTTATTAGCCTATTAGTTTACCGTCAAGATTACATTTCAAGTAGCCTATTAGACACCGACTTAAACAAATAAAAAAAAAATGTTTCAGGATAAATGTAGTGCCTTAAAAAAAAAAAACTTTAATTGTTTAAAATATTAATTAAACTAAAGGGGGAAAAAATTCTCTGGTCTGCGTTTTAAAACGGTAAATCAACTTTTAAAAGTCTCTGAGGACATTTTAAATAAGAAATTGTTGTTTTAACTTCAGTAGCTAACTTCAGTATAAATAAGGAGAATTAAAGTCCGTCAGTGGAGCATTTAAACACCTTTACCTGTGCGTCCCGCCGCTCCGGGCTGCGCCGCGTCCGCGCCGCTCCACCTCAGCTCCAGCTCCTCCGCGCTCCTCGGCTGGTGAGCCCCCTGGCTCCCCTCCGCGGCCCCACCGATGCCGATGGCGGGCAGGACCCTGAGGGACTCCGGGATGAGGCTCTCCAGGCTCTCGTTGGCCTGCTGCCGCCGCAGCGCCACCTGTGCCGCCATGACGCGCTGTCGCTCGATGATCAGGATGCATTTCTCGCAGGTGCAGTCCTTGAAGCGGCAGTAGCGTTTGTGGCCCTTCAGCCACGACAGCACGCCGTGGTTGCGGCACCGCGCGCACTTGGGAGTCCTCTGCAGCGGGGCCCGCGGCTGGGACACCGGAGCCCCCATGTAGAGGTACGGGGACCCGTAGCCGTTCATCCTGCCTGACGCATCTGCGGCGGAGATCAGGGCGCTGCAGCTGCTGCACGCATGTCAGAGGCTCTGAGTGGAGGGGCCACACTGATGTCAGAGGCTCTGAGTGGAGGGGCCACACTGATGGCATCACACCATCGACACGCTCTTATGCAGACCAGCAACCAGAGCTGTCACTCAAACGGCTGCACGCTGCAAGAAATATCCACGAGCTGACTTTATTTATTCATTCTTTATTTAAGTCTCCAAACAGCATTTCAGTGTTTGATGGAGCCTGAAGCTCCTTCAGTGTTTAACTGGGTTAAAGATGAAAGTGTCCCTGAACGCAACATTTAGACATCCAAACTTTAAAAACAGCAGCCCAACATCTGGATGTGGCGCCCATCATACATAGGACTGACCATTAGCCCATGTGTCCATGTGAGCTGTTGGCACCAGTTCTGCTCAGGTACCTGGGTCCAGAACGGGAGTCTATCTGGGTCCTGCCGGGCCAGATAAATGAGTGAGCCCCAATAAGTGAACCCCACAAGGCCAATTCAGCTACAAGTTCATTATATTTATACAGATACTTGAACTTAGGTAAAGGTGTTATTGTTTTTCCATGTGTATGTATGAATAAATAAATGTATATATACATATATTATACAGTATATATATATATATATATATACATATATACATATATATACACACACATATGTATATACATATATATATATATATATATAGATAGATAGATAGATAGATAGATAGATAGATAGATAGATAGATAGATAGA